>LZPO01008081.1:167894-191531 GCA_001675575.1 Neotoma lepida
AACCACCCAGAGAGGGGGAGAACAACAGATTCACACATGAAAAGAACAGGTTTGTCCATGATCTTTATCTTTGATCCTTTGTACTGTCATAGTGATTCTAATGATGCCAAACTCAGCAAATACTTAGTGCTGAGTGAGGGACTGAGTGAGCAGGAGTGCTGAGAATGCAGGTGCCTCTCTGTTGTGGAGATGGAGATTGCCAAGTCTGCCTATAAAGAAATTTGATCTATTTACTGATCTCTCAGGGCCACACTTCAATCTGTCCTGAATAACAATACTCTACTAATTAAGACAAAAACTGTGAGTTTTCATTGTCTTTTAATTATATATCCTAGAATATAATGGATTTTAAGGATACTAACAGTATTCTACCTGAAGAGTGAAAAACGAATACTTTTTTCTACATAAAAAACAAGAAAAATAACTTTACTGTTAGTCATGCTTGAAGAATGCCACCTCACCTTTTTTGAAACTTGAGCCTCAGTTTCTCACCTACAAATTGAAAGTGATATTCATAATTTCCCCAGGATCCCAGATGGAGGTAAATAATGTACATAAAAGTCATCTAATATTTACTTGTTTATAATATAATAATGATTCAATAAATATTAATATGATTTCCTTAAGATTTTGCTAAATAAAATAGGGGGGAGGACACAATTCATATTCACTGATGGGGGAAAGGTTAAGGGTCTTATTAACATTTTTAGGACTATTTTTTACAACTATTTATTTTGTGGATGTCATAGTTAGGGTTACTATTGCTGTGATGAATCAGCATGACCAAAGCAACCTGGAAACCTTTTTCTCCCATGGAAAGCTTTATCTCACTCATATTTCCACATCACTGTTCATCATTTAAGGAAGTCAAGACAGAAACTCAAATATGGCAGGAACCTGGAGGCAGGAGCTGAAGCAGAGACCATGGAGGAGTGCTGCTTAGTGGTTTGCTCATAGTTGCTTGCTCAGCCTGCTTTCTTATAGAACCCCAGACAACTAGCCCAAAGGTGGCACCACCCACAATGGAATGAGTTCTCTGCTATCAATCAGTAATTAAGAAAATGTCCTACAGCTAGATTTCAATTAAGGTTCCCTTCCTTCTGATGACTCTCTGGCTTATGTCAAGCTGACATGAAACTAGGTAGCACAACCTGTGTGTGGGTGAGGTGTTTATTTTCTCCTTTCACCATGTCGGTACTGGTGATTGAACTTAGGTCATCAGGCTTGGCAGCAATTGCCTTTATCTGAAAAGCCCTCTCACTGTCCTAGCTATGAATATAGTTTTAGTAGTTCAGCCTGAAATCTCACGGAGACAATAGAGCAGAAGAACTGCTAAATGATTTATATTTGAAACAAAGCAGTAGCCTTGTGATAACACAGCATTCATTTTGGCAATCAATGAAGGCTTCGGAGATTTCACTAATCCCAGTTCTCTGTAGGAACTGATCTCCACAAAATGGTCACAGCATTGTACACTCAAACACACACACACACACACACACACACACACACACACACACACTCGCACGCATGCATAACTCTTAGGAACTACTTAGTTAACTCACAGACTATAAATATTTGCTTTGCAAACTCAGCTCTTTCCTATTGATACCTTCCATCATCATACTACACTGTAAAAGGGCTTCCATGATATGTAGTCATTTTTGGCAGCAGCTACTTCCAGTCTTGAGAGGCTGCTGGATCCCTGGCAGTATAAGGAGAGTTTTGGCCTCTTATACAAGACATTACAAGGTCTCCATTATACCAGAGTTTAATACGCACAGCCAGAAGGCTTTCTATACAATGTACACACAGAATCTCTGTCTTGTTTTCAGAAGGAACAACTGTCCTCTACTCCCCTACAGTGTGATACAAAACTGCCATAATTACATGGACAATTACAGAGACTCGGAGTAAAAATCAAAACAGACAATCCAAATAAATACATTTCACAAACAACTTTCAGAATGAGTCTAATCAAACCAAAATGTGCTACTAATTACTTAGGTATATTCATGGAGACATATTCATTTTTACTGATTTAAGGGAATTTAGCTCTATGATACTTTAGTTGAAGTGGAGAGACCTTGCTTTAAAGTAATCTATTAGAGAAACATATTTACAGCTTAAAATGGAGTGTTTGTTCTTTGAATATTTTTTATCACCTTGGAAGTTTGTTAATAAAGACACACAGGCCAATTATGATGATCTTTAAGTTAGAGTTTATGAATTACTTTTTTCTAATTCAATATTACTTAAACCCTTAAAGAAATCACACGAAGAAATAGATTTTTTTTCTTTTCAAACTTTTTTGAATGCATGAAACTAGGATAAGTCTCTGGGTTTTCTTTCAGTTTTGTGAATGGTAAAGCCAAGAAAAGGACAGTTTGATGATTTCCTCCTAGTCAAAGGTTATGAGTTCTTTGCCAGTGATTTTGGCACAGATTCAGCTGAATAAACACAAAGCCTATTGACATTATCAAGAGCATCTACAGAATTTAATCAAGCATGACTGGTTTTTGATGAATTGATCAATGCAGGAATAAAATGTGTTAACACATGCTTAGGAAGAAGATGTTTGAAGATGACTTTGTTTGAGAGTGGTAGTCCATGGATTGAGCCTTACCTGAGCCTAATGTTCTTGGTGAAGGACAGAAATCTAAGAATTACAATTTTCTATGCCCATTGAACTGTTGTCTTCTTCCTTAAAACATTCTTTCAGGTTTCCATCCTACTCTGATCACCATATACCATTGTTTAAACATCCTATTGAAACTGAACTGTATTAGCTATTTATCTCATATTGTGACCAAATACACTCCAAAATTTACTTTGGCTAACAAAGTGAGAGGGTGCATTCCATCATGATGATGGAATTGATGCCCCATGTTAACATACGGTTGGGATTATTCACATTTCCACTGCAGCAGGAATAAGAGATTGCGGACTGCTGGAAGCCATGTGACTTGTTCTTTTTCTTTTTTGCTCATTCTATGTCCCTAGCCAATGGAAGGGTATCACTGACACACCAGAAATATGAATCACAGGTGATTCTTCCTACTCTAGTCAATTTGACAATAAGGATTAACAATCACATCAACTTAGATTCCCGCTTCACAGAAACAACTTAAATTCTTCTGCTTACCCACACCATTAGATAACATGTGTAGGGCCTGTTATACTCCACGGAAGCTGCAGTTCTCATCCTGTTCTTTTAATTGTTATGCAAGTTCCTTGGTATTGAAGGCTCCCAGAATACTGCTTGGTTCATGGAAGGATCTTAATACATCTTTACTAAATGAATAAACAATAATCATCAAACTACTCAGTACGACCTATTAATCCCCCAATCCAAAGTCCTTTCTCTTACATGACATTCTCATTTGATGCACAATCTGTCTATATAGCCCAGGTAATGGTGAATATCTCGATAAATAGTTTAGTGTAGCCTCTAAATAATGGTTGTCTTGCCTCCCCCTTCCAAATTCTGGCATTACAATTCAGTATAAATATGCACAGATCATCTGTTGACTTAAAGACAAAATATAGTTTTAAAAAGCTTTCTTGCAGTTTTTTGACTTTTAATGTCACAGGTTTTGAAATCAGAGATTGTACCAGTTATGATTTTTTTGTTTTGTTGTATTTATTTTTTGTCACCTGACACAAATTAGGTTCATCTGGGAAGAGGTAACCTCAGTTGAAAGAATGCTTCTATCATATTGATCTGTAGGCAATTCTGTCAGGACATTTTCTTGATTAAGGATTGATATGGGAAGGCCTAGGCCACTCTGGGAAGTCCTAATCCTGGACAGCACCTGTCCAGGAAGTATAAGAAAAATAGCTAAACATTTTCCTGGAGAGGTATTCATTAAGCAGCGTTCCTCCATGGTCTCTGGTTTGGTTCCTGACTTCAGGCTCCTGCCCAGCTAGAGTTTCCCGTGCCTTGACTTCCCTCAGTGATGGACTATGATCAGAATATAAGCTGAATCGACTCTTTCCTTTCTAAAGTTTCCAAAGTTGGTTTTGGTTATTTTTTTTTAATCATAGCAATAGAAACTGTACTCAGGCAGATGCATATTTGAATTCTTTTCTGAGTCCTATTTGATTTCTTGTTTTTAATTAAATGATACCGTGAATAATTTGTTCTTCTGTACCTTTTCTTCCTTGTGTGAAAAGTGGGGATATGGCTCATACGAAGCATGCAGAATTATTTTTATTTTTATTTCACTAATATGAATATGAATAATAATAGGTATGTATTCTGATCTCCTGATAATTTGTGATTAGTCAATAGATGACTGTGACCAAATGTTAGCATTCATTAGGTCCGTAATGGACTGTTTTCATCTTTTAATTATTTTTTGGCAAAAGTCAGCATGGTGGTGAGTTTGACAGAGAAGCAGTCATCAAATTAATTAATTCTCTACCAGTTATGATTCAGTTATTGTCCAACTGCATTAAAATTCTCTTCCCTTTACAGTTGGGTGGCAGTGGAGGAAATGAGAGGAGTACTTACTTGTCTGTCTCAGGAAATGAAGTCCAGTCAGTCCTCTATACTGTAAGTGCAAGGAACATCCTCTCTTGAGTTTTCTTTGAGATGGGAAGATTAGGGGAATTTAGAAAACAGCATGGTGTCTGCCCTTGCTCTTTTCTTCTGATGATGGGTTAACATGAATTTAGGCCATGTTCACTATGGAAACAAGCTAGATACAGAAGATGTAGATGCTAAAATAAGCTAAGGGTTCAGGACAAGTTGTTTCAAAAGAGGTAAGTTTGCTAAGAATGAGAATAGGAAACTGGTCACCAGAGGCTTTGGGAAAGAAAGGAAAGATGTTAGTAACAGGTACTGAACTTCAGAGATCTAATGTACTATAAGATGACCATAGTTAATAATAATATATTGTTTATTGCTAAGTTTCTAAGAAAAAAAAACATACTTTTAATGTCCTCACCACAAAAATTGGTAGCATGATGTATATGCTACTCAGATTAATCAAATTTTCAACAATGTATACACAGATCAAAACATCAAATTGTAAACCAAAAGTAAATACTGTTATTATTTGTCAATTAAAAAATAACAAAATAGACATGTCAGAAAAACATTAAAGCACAGAAGACCTAGAATTGGAAAGTCTTATAGTGATGATCCTCACTTGCAAATTCAGAATAGATTTTAAAACATTTCTGACTTATACTACTTTCTTTTCTTATTTGATCTCAATAAAAATATATTAATTGCTCTTGGTTATCTGATTTGGGGTGAGACTTTAATGCTTGTACCTGAAACTAACTGACCGAACTAGGAGAGTTAGCATTTCCTTTTTTTGCAAAATAATGGAATGTCAAGATCGGTATGTGCTTTGGTACCTGTTATTTGAACCCCCCAACCATCCTCTCCCATATATTTTTGCGTGTGGGTGCTTTGTCATCATGTATGTCTGTGTACCACATTTATGCAGTGCCTATGAAAATCAGAAGAGAGATACACTCACACTGTTATTTCAAGTTTCCTGAAGAAGAGATGACTCAGGAATAATTGTCTTAAAACCCAAGAATCATCACACTGCACAGCTTGTTAGTTATCAGAGCTCCAAATATTAGTATTGCTCATAGAAATTACCAACGTTTCATGAATTTTTGCTATATGTCAGATATAGTGACTATCTGATACCATAAACAGTATGCAGAATAACATTATCCATACAGTTATCACATAAGTTAATGAGATGTATTTTATAGTTATAGGATGATAAAATTGACACACACATATTTCGTTCTTTGCACAACTTGAAGAGGAAGTAAAATAGGAATACTTGTGTGTGTGGTTGGCTTACAATCCTCTAATAAGGGAAATAGATTCTCAGAATAATTTTCCATACAATTGGGTATGCAGGTAAGTAGTAACATATCTAGTCCTATATCAGTAAGGAGCTTGAAAGCAGGTATTTTTGTAATAATATTCAAAGAAGTCATGGGATTACAAATTGTCACAGTCAGCAAAAAGTAGAGTGGAGAACTGAATACTTGTCTCTGCCCTTAGCAGGTCTGTGCTTTTTTGACTGATGTATTTGATAGCACCTGGTACAGCAATGTACATCAGAAAATGTCAATCAACATTGTAGGATGAAATCTTGTTGCAATGCCTCTATGATTAAATTAGATATTGTGATCTCTAAGTAACATTTTTTTGTCTTGTTTCGGTACCTTCTACTTGAGAAAAAATCCAAAGATTCATTAGTCAAAATAAGCACTGTTAAACGGAGGTGTGTTTGCCAACTTCTTTTGCAAGATTGCTTATGCATGAGAACAGCAGAAGTTAGTTCCTCAACTAAACTAGAAAGACACAATAGGAGCCTCCATGGAGTTTCTCATGACTGGTCATCCTAAACTTGATTTATAATTGCAATGACTGGGAAGGGGCATAATACTGAATGAAGCTCATCTGGTGTGTGTAAATAAACTGTCCTTTGCATTTCAAATCTTCAGAAAAAGAAGGAAAGAGGAGAGTTGACCAATATTTATTAGTGACCACTCATTCTGCTACGATATTTTATATGTATCTGTGCCTTTATGCCAATTTTAAAAAGTAGGTCCTTTGATCCTTTGCATTTTATCCCTCTAGTTCAGTGAAGCAGACAATGCTGGATTTGAAACATTTGGAAGTGAAACTGAATCTCAACTTGGACTCTAGCAATATCATCACGAGGAGCCTTTACTGTTTGTCACTTTTTGTTCAACCTTATTCTTTGAATTAAGCAAAACTCATAGTTTCCTAAGCTTATTGTTCTACTTCTAAATCCATCCCCTTTAACTCAAGAGGTTAAGAGCTGGGGGGTCTGTGCTACTTAATGAAAATGTCTCCATCTAGTGGTTGCAAAAGAAACTGCCGAGTGGTGCCCCAAAGGGGCTTCTTGAGTCTGAGCTAAAGGTTATGTTGACTGTTGGAAAGACAATATTAGAGATGGGGGTGAATGAGGAAATTGCCTGAGACAATACATAAGAGTAAAACATAAGCCAAATAGTGAAGATAAATAATATTTGATTAATTAATAACAATAAAAAGAATAAAAGATCCATAATTAACAAAAATTATGACAGAATCCATCCAAGTGAGCTTTATTCCTCCATGGACTTCATGATATTTCTATGAAATAGCAGATTTCTATGAATACTTTCATGAGCTTTAACTGTAACCATACTGAAGCCAAACTCTTCTGCGCTAGCCTAAACACCTCGGTCATAATACCAAACACTATTTTAAATGCCTTGGAATAATCTCTTTCACGGTATACAGAGATTACTGAAAATAAAGATGAATGTTGACTAAAAGGCATCACAACTCAATGATGTAAATTGTCGAAGTGATAATGACTAATGTATTTATGTGCGAAGGGTGAATTCACGTTAAGATAACCTTTTGTGGACTGAGGAGATGGCTCAGCAGGTAAAAAGAGTTCTTGATGTGCAAACACGAGGACCTGTGTTTGGATATCCAGCAGCTTTGTATAAAGTAAGATGTGGTCATATGTACATAGTTGTAACCCCAGAGCTAGGGTTGTTTGTGTGGAGTCAGAGGGATTGCTAGAGCTTCCTGGCTACCAGCCAAGCTCCAGATTCTGTAAGGAATCCTTACTCAAGGTAGTAAGACAGGCAATGATACAACAAGACACTCAATGTGCACCAGCATACCCATACAACATGTACACACACAAACACAAAACGTGACCCTTTGCTCTGACTCTTCTGTTGTCATGGAAAACGTAACCAGAATGTCTATGGCATTGTGCCAACCAACAACTGCAGTTTACAATTATCGCATAATTGAAAGTGCTTTTGTACAAATATGTCCACTCTGGAGAACAATAGAAAGGATATTCAATTAGTAACTGAATTTTTTTATTAGACATGAGCCTACAATGCTTTAATGGGCTCTTGTTAAATGCTATCATTAGAATGGTGTGTAAATTATTTTTCAAGATGACAAGTAATACATACTTTTGCTGAAATCTGATGGGACTTGAGTTCTAGAATTGTTAAACACCTATTAAAAATACCCACTAACCAACAGGAAGAAAAGCAAAAAAAAATCAATTGATCTTGTAGTTGTTTGTTTTCTTACCTAACAGCTATTCTGTTTGGAAAGAGCCCAGTATCTAAGCTCTAAATATTGTCTGGCAGTCTTGGAGTACTACTAAATGTTTCTGCCTATATACCAGGCATAGTTTTAAACCAATGTATAAGTAAAGCAATCTCACAACTTTGTGCTGTGCAATTTCAAAAAGTCGAGGAACTTTTTTCTACATTGGCATCTATTTACTACATCTGAACAATGGATAATATGATTTATTTGAGGGACATAATTAGACTGTTGATTATTTGAAGCTAATGATTCATTATTAATGGGCTTGTCTAATTGTGTATTATACCAAGATAACTGACCCAAGTAATGCCATGGAGACTTAACTAAAACCTGGAAGTTGTCTCATAGAAAAACTGCAAGGGTTGCCATGGTAACAGCAACAGGAAGACCCAGTCATCTTTATGTAGGACTTACAGGAGAAAAGATGAGGGAGTAAGGAGAAAGCTGCCTCTTGGTAAAGGTTACACTTCCACTCAGATTGAGTTTGAAAGGAGAAAAAGTAAAGGAGCATTCTGTTGATGCTTGATATTGGGCAGACCATCTTTATACTGAGCATCTTGTGGAACCAATTGAAGGAGTTGTTTTCCCCAGTTTCCCATTGAGAGGTTCTGTGGGATGAAATGCATACCTGAAGTGATGAAATCCTCGTGAAATTCAGGATATAAAGAACTATTCTTCTCTGCAGCTTATTTGTAAGAGGCACTTTATTATATAGACAATGACTGAGTTTCCTTGGCACTTTCCCTCACTTCCCTTAGTTCAGTAGCATAAATAAAATTATATACAGCAAGAATATACATGCTAGCTACCCAGAGCTACAAAATATCTGCACATAATCAGGCCACACATACATGAGATGTGCCCACCTTCCCTCTCTGTAAATGAATCAAGGGCAAGAATTTTGTCTATTCAGACCCTGGAATAGGGCTCTTAGTACTGTTCTCTGATAGAAAGACTCAATCTTCAGTAACACTCCTGTCTTTATTCTGCATCACTGAGCTTACATCAGTAGTTTCCATCTGAAAAGTTCCAGAGGGGCTAAAACCATTTCCTGCTTAGGACTAGGTTTTCCCATTTAGAATGTACATACTTCTTATTATTACTTGCAGTGTTTTCCACTGTTATTTTAAACTGGATTTGCTGCCAGGTTTAATTAATGCATAGTCTACAGGATAATGGGGGAATTTTCTCTTTTGTCATTTTTTGTGTGTGAACAACACAAAAGCCACATGCCACATAGACACATAGAGTTTAAAATGTTAGAACATCAAGTGATCTTAAACCATGATTTTCATATTTCATAGATAAGGAGGATGATATCCAGAGATGTTTTAAAAGATGCACTGATAGTCTTCTCTCTGACCCTGACCTCATGGGAGTTTGCAAAGACTACTTGGAAAGTATAATTCAATAGCATAATCCTGACTGGTGTTAATATCAAATGCTGGCATCCATTTATGTTTAGTAATGTATTCAATAAAGCATGAAGGTTAAAAGAATGGACTACATTGAGAGATTTCCCTGGGTCTTCACTGTAGCTCCATCATTTACAAGTTACACAGTCGTGACTGAATTCATAAAACAGTAAATTCTCTAGAGATAGTATTCTCAGGTGTGGTATGGGGCTAATCCTCTGTGGTTCATCACAGCGTGGTACAGGAAGATTTAAATGGTGTTGTCTATGTAAATATAAATCCTTGCTTTTAATTCATTTTTTTAAACTTTATTCACTAATATTTTTTGAGATAAATTCTCAGTAGGACCCAGCCAGGACTTGGGCTCAGTATTCTTTGGCTTCATTTTCCTGAGGACTGGGATTTCAGGCATGTACAGCCATGCTCACCTTTCTTTAGCAAGAATGTAGCAATTACTTATCTGGTAAGTAATTTTCTAGGCCCTGTGGGTACATGAGTGGACAGAAAAATCAGGGTATAATGTCATACAGCTCGTATTCCACAGGTGAAGACACTGAAGAAACTATAAAAGGCAATGTGTCACAAGGTGCTGTGCTCTATGTAAAAGCAGAAACAGGAAAGAAAGAATAGATTAACTATGCTCCACTTCAAATTCTCTGGAGGAATCAGGGAAGGCATTTTTACCTGTTAGACAGTTCGAAAATGTGTTAAAGGAAATGAGAGGACAGGTCGCGGAAGCAGGTGAAGGGCATCTGACAGAGGAAACAATTATGAATATGCTGAGTTAAGAACATACTTGAGATTTTCGGGACGGTAAACAAGGCTTCTATGGTTAGCACAAAATGATAGTTGGGGAAGGCAGAAATGGCAGAGATAAGGCCAAAAAGTTTAGTGGAACTTGCTTCTAAGAGACCTTGTGATTGGTTGTAAAAATTAGATTTTACTCTTTATGAGAGAGAATGCCACTATGGTGTTGAAGGAGAAAAATACCATGGTTTAAAACATGTCATAGACTCACACCTGGATATTTGGTGATAATAGGCTATCACATGGTACACATAGAAGGTGGGGTTAGTTAGAAGCATCTGAACTAGTTGGATGTGAAACACATTGATCAGATAAAAAAATAGCATAATAGGCCCTCTAGACACAACAGGGATGGTGAACATATGAACTCACAGAGACTGTACCAACATGCACAGAGCCTGCATGGTTCTGCACCAGACACGGTCTTAGAGTTGAAAGGAGAAGTGGATACACACCCCCATCCTGACCCCAAACTATGTCCAATTGATGACCACTCAGAAATGAAATTCTAGTTTGCTTCAAGGCAGTCTCACTGGGAAAATTACTCCTAAGGGTAGGCCCCATGCCCAGCAGTAGATGGCCAACGGAAAACGAACTCAAGGATATCTTTAGAGGTTCTTTGTCTCATAATGTTAAGTAAGAACTTTTATTATTTATTTATTCATATTTACATTAAGGTTCTTGTCATATATATTTTGGCTTCCAGTTTTGTGTTTTGTTATGACATTTCTAAGCATGCAAACTTGTGAGTCTCAGCATCTAAAGATGTATCTTGTGATTTTTCTTTGGCTCTTTTTCTTGTTTGGTTGTTTTGTCCTATTCTGATTTGTTGTATCTTATTTTATTTTATTATTCTTCCTTAGATGCCTGTTTGTTTTCAAAGGAGAGACAGAAAGGGAATAGATCCAGATTGGAGGTGAGGTGGAGAGGAACTGGGAGGGGTAGAGGGAGTGGAAACCATAATCAGGATATAGTGTATAAAAAAATCTATTTTTTAAAAAAATATTTTATTTTGTTTATTTCTTTTTCTCTCATACTGTACATCCCAACTGTAGCCTACCCTCCCTCTTCTCCTCCCAGCTTATGCCTCCTCTACTCTCCCCCAGATCCACTGTCCTTTCATTTCCTTTCAGAAAAGAGAAGGCCTCCCATTGATTTCAACTGAACTTGAAATAACAAAATGCAAAAAGACTAGGCATAAACCCTCATACCAAGGCTAGATGAGGCAACCCAGTAGGAGGAAAAGGGTCCAAAGAACAGGCAAAAAGGGTCAGAGACACCCCCACTCAAAAACACCAATCTAAAGAATCATAGCATGTATGCAGAGGACCTAGTGCAGACCCATGCAGGCTCCATGGTTACCACTTCAGTCTCTGTGAGCCACGATGAGTCCTGCTTAATTGATTCAGTGGGCCATTTTCTCTTGGTGTCCTCAACCCCTCTGACTCCTATAATCTTTCCTCCCCCTCTTCTGTGGTATTATCCCAGCTCTGCCTAGTATTTGGCTGTGGGTCTCTGCATCTGGAAGCCTCGCTGTTGATGACTGGAATTATTTCATTTTTTTTTTCGTCAGTTGTAATTGGTTCCACAGGAGGTCTCTGAGTCATCATCCAGCTTCTGGATTCTGACCTGGTTACAGAAGATGGCTAGTTAAGGCCCCACATTCTCCATTACTAGGAATTCTTGTTAGGGTGACTTCAAAGGTTCTAGAAAGTTTCAACTGCACCGTTTCCATATAACCCCCTAAATGCCGACCTATTTCAGCTGTCTCTCCCCATACTCTCCCACTCCATCCCTCTCTCCCTAACCTGATCCCTCCTATTCCCCCCACCTATCAATAAAAAAATATATTCTATTTCCCCTTCCCAGGGAAATCCATGTGTCTCTCCCAGACTTTTTCTTTTATCTAATTTATCTTGATCTGTGGATTGTAATCTTATTATCCTCTACTTAACAACTAATATCCTCTTACAAGGTTGTTTCTCAGAAAATTGGGAATCAATCTACCTCAAGATCCAAGAAATGTTCAAACATACCACAAGGACACATGGTCAACTATGTTCTTTGCAGCATTATATAATAGCCAGAACCTGGAAGCAACCTAGATGCCCCTCAACTAAAGAATGGATAAAGGAAATGTGGTACATTTTGAGTATTACTCAGCTGTTAAAAACAGTGATATCAGGAAATTTGAGGAAAAATTGATGGAACTAGAAAACATCATCCTGAGGAAGCAACCCAGACCCAAAAAAATGTATTTCTTAATAAGAAAAAAAACAAAGATAGTAGAATATATTTGGTTCATGATTTGCGGATTTTAATTGAAGGAAAAATAGTTTAATTTGAAGGAAAGAAGATAAGAAAAAGAGGAGAAAGAGAAGGTGTTTCATTTACTAAATTTATGGAAATGAAAGAAATAAGTCTTTTAATAGTTGATTGTAAAATTACTTTTAAACTAATTGCTGTTTTTTATTATATAGTAATATATGCTCCTTATAGAATAAATTGAAATAAAAAATACTAGGAAGTTAAGGAAAAATATGTCCACAGACTATATATACAGCATATTTCTTTCTGGTTTACTGTGTTTGTTGCTGTCATTATAGTTAATTCAAATGCTTGATATTTCATGCTAATATAGTTTATAGAGGTGCATTTCAAGTGTTCACAAATCATCAATTAAATATTTACCTGCATTATTAAATTCTGTATAATTTTTACTATATACTAGAAGCATAAGATAAAGAGAGAAGTTGTGTGTGTGTGTGTGTGTGTGTGTGTGAAAAGTTGATATATGCCATAATTGCTAAGTAATAAATATGGTACAAAAAGAGAAACTACTTAAGATAGATTCTTGCTAATTTTAAGTTAAAGACTCTCCAGAAATGAAATTTAGGGATTAATGTAAATTTAAAAAGGAAATAACATATAAATCCCAAATCAAGCCCTGAATCATAAGATCTTAAGTCATAAAATATTAATGAAGAATTGATTGTTTTTAAATACTAAATGCACTGAAATCAAATATTTTCAGGCTGTGCATTTTTAGATATGCTTTTCTACATTGTCAATAAACATCATGTATGATACTTATTAATAAAATTATAAACTCTGGCATTTTGTAATTAATTTAGTTCTGTTAGTCAATGTGAATTAAATCATGAGCCATGATGCTAACCGAGATTTTCTCTATTGTCTCAAAAATTTGGCTCAAGCTCCAAAAGTGAGAACATTGTACATACACACATTTCAAGGAGAATACTAGACACATTCATGTAAAATGTGCTTAAAGAAATAGAAAATCCAACTATCACCCCACACTTATCCATTTCAGAGAAATTTGGAAATTCCCATGACATTTTTTAAAGGCAATTCATAGAAATAGATTGATCTTTGTCATTTGACTTTCTTTCATCAAATGAAGGCAAATATTTACTGAGAGGGAGGAAACCTGTAAACCAACCAACCAAACAAACAAACAAAAAAAACAAACAAACATCAGCACATTTCTTCCTATCTGAAGCTTAGTTTGGTAGTAAAAACTGTAGGCAGCTTGCACCATGAAGGTGACAACAATGACAAATTTTTAAGAACAGGGTCAGTACTGTTCTCTTGATTTTGAAGGCTTAGGTACAAATAGAGCCAGATGACAATGTCTGACTTAGAGGATGCACTAATGGGAAGTGACAGGGGTGCTTGCCTGGTATTGCACTAATGACCAAGTGGATGTTTTACATGAAGACCTGTAAATATTCTATAATTCCTAGCCTCTCACAAGTGATGAGCAGTAATATATATCATTTGAAAGAGATGATAATGAAAAGGACATTGAGTTAGATTGAAGTTGGCCAGGCCATTCTAATAAATGTATTGTTATACAAATTTAACTTAGAAAATAAGAGGAGACCTGTTCATTTTGAATTATTACCTCTCGAGGCATTTCAAAGTCATCTACCAATAAAATGTTCTAGTTACAATTGTAGCATGGAAGATAAAAGTACTCAGTAATTTGAGTTGTGCCTGAAACTGAAGTTAATCTGGGTATTTTTATTTATTTTATTTGTTAAATGAGTTTTGCAAAATCTGTCCAACAACAGCAATATGTGTACTGCTGAGCATGTATACATACATACATACATATATATATGTGTGTGTGTGTGTGTGTGTTATACCTTTGTTATTTAGACATAAAAAGAAAATATTACTTGATTTTGTGCAGTTCTTTAATTTATAAAAAACATTTTATATGATACTAATCTATTGCTTATATAGACTCATTTACAAACCTGCAAATGCACATACACCGTTACTGTGGTACAATCACAACTTGCTTTAAACTTCACAACCACTCATGTTATATTCTCATTTTTACATAGGAAGAAATCATGGTTTAAGAAGTAATGAATCCTGGTCAAGGTCACCCAGCCAAGAAGAGGTTAAAGGGAAATTTAGGCCAGGCTCGTGTAACAGAGTTGGAATTTAACCACTTGTGCTCTACTCTTGCTTCTGCAGTGTTAGCCAGAAAAATAAGATAACTGCCTCATTAAAATGTCCCCCACAGGGATGTTTTAAACAAGAAACAAGAGAAAGGAAAGTACTTTTCATAAATAGAAACTCAAGTGTGATTTTAATTTGTGGCAGATACTGTCTTTCTCATAGTGAAATAAAAATAGAGTGATGTTTTAGAAGGAGAAAGGGAAAACAAGCTTTAATATTAATTAGATATAACTAACAGTTCTAAGCATCTGATTTATGGAAGTATTCTTTGTATAGACATATTTAAATTTCCTTTCTAAATAGGATCTCCAAACCATATCCTCAGGTGAAAGTTTCCTGTGAAAATGGAGTGTGAGAAGGACCCTTCTTGAACAAAAAAGAGTTGTGACTTGTATCTTAAACTTCATTATTCTTGTCTTTCAAAAATTCATTAGAAATTTGCCATTTCTGCCACAAACAGATGCAGCTGATTGTATTTTACTAAAAGGAACCACACATAAGAGCTTCTATTTTCCTAAGAACAACTTTATTCTTTACTTTTCTGCCAAATAGAATGGTATAATTGGTCTTTAATGGATATGAGATGAATATTACGAGTGAATAGTCAATTGAGATTGCCTTTATAATCATCAAATTTTTTCAGTCTCCAAAGATGTTTTTTTAGCTACCCTCAAATAGTTGAATGAAATGAATGAAACCCCTTTCAGTTGCATCTCTAATTCACCAATCAAAAATGCATTAATCTCTATCTTCTGATGGAAATGGTAATAATTCTCTCAAGAAATGTTTCTGTAAGTATCTACCTTGGGGATTCTTTTCTCATCATTTTGATATTTCTATTCATTCAAGATAATTTTTGTCCTGGATGGTATTTTTAAAGTTTCAAAATAATGATACAAGCGCTATTGTATTCTTTCTGACTCCATGCAGTATTTTTCAAAATTTGCAGATTTGCTATTGTATATTTTAAAGTATATGCCACAATTTTAAAAGTCTATCATTAACCAAATTATTCCTGGAATTATCTTCATTATTCTGGATAGCTCTTCTTGCTTTTTAAAACAGACTACATTTTAAAAAGTGGTTTCATTGTGTTTCTACCAATCACAGGGCACGATTTCCTTCCCATGGACATGTAGCTGCTTTCAACAAAGAAAGTAAAGTGAGAAAATTATATTGTGTATTGCTGATGAAAGATCAGTTCATATAGCTATTCATTGGTATTTGAGGGTGACTTGATTCAGGACTGATTTTTTTTCTTTTTTTGCTTTTCTTTTTTTGGCATGTTTTAAAAAATTGATTCTTCTTTCATACAATACAACCTGACCACAGTTGCCCTCTCTCCAGTCTCCCTCTCTCCCAGCTTCTCCCCCTCGGTCTCCCTTCAGAAAAGAGCAGGCCTCCAAAAGAACACAACCAGGCAAAACAAAACAAAATAACATAAAACAAGGCAAAAACCCTCACATTGAGGCAGGACAAGGCAACCCAACCGGAGAGAAAAGAGTCCCAAGTGCAGGCAAAAGAGTCAGAGATAGCCCCAACCCAAATCTGCCAATCCTCAAAGTTTTCATATGAAGTGGCTTATATGGTGTCTACACTTTCTCCTATATGCTTGAAATCATGTTGATATTTGTAATATCTATTACAATGTTAATGTTATACAAATAATTATTAAAACACATTGTTTAGGGAATAAAACTAAGGAAAAGGAGTCTGTATATGTCAGGAACCAATATAATACTTTGTCCCAAATATTTTTGATCTGTGATGATTGAATCACAGATGTAGAACCCATGTATAGGAGAATATAATAGCTCTACTTAAAGAAACACTTCCAGCAGCAATATACAGGAAACAGCACACAATCACCTGTACTCCCTCCATTGGACTTCCCATCTGCTTCTGTTTAAGTCTGTCAATCTGTACTATATTTTTAAGTTGTCACACATGAGCAAATATACTCATGTATATTTTGGTGCTTTGTTGTTGTCTATGTGAAGAATTGGTTGGGGGAAATGGTTAAATGTAGGGAAGATGGGGAGAGAATAATAAGGATTAAGTGGAAAGAGAAATATGTGACTTTTTAAGGAATATTGATTTCTTGTAGGTGTTCTATTATATAATATATATTGTATATTATATATGATAATATTATATAATTGTTACAATTATATACAGTTATAAAAAGCATACTGGTTGCATATATTATTATA
Source organism: Neotoma lepida (assembly GCA_001675575.1). Classification (NCBI taxonomy): domain Eukaryota; kingdom Metazoa; phylum Chordata; class Mammalia; order Rodentia; family Cricetidae; genus Neotoma; species Neotoma lepida. The sequence continues at coordinate 184,970 of LZPO01008081.1, forward strand.
TATTATATGTGATAATATTGTATGATATATAATATCTAAATATTACTATATATTATAACACATATATAGTATTATATATGTAATAAAATGTACATATATAAGATTATATAATCTAAGCCTGAAATCAGTCTTGTGAAGCAGGGTATATCATCATCAGGTGGGTAGACATGTTCACATAAGGTAAACACTTACTCTAAGTTACAGAGCTGCAAAGAAGCATAATCAGAAACAGAGGTTTGGTCTCTTTTAGCAAACCAGTGACTAGTATTTACTAAATGAGGCTCACTCTGAGACTATCTGTTAAACTTCAGTAGACTTATTTTAGACCTTTTGTTCAATGACACACCATTGTATAAGCATGGGAAAAATTAGGCCCTTCTAGTTTATGTTATTGGAAATCAGCTCCCTGAGGTTTTCTTTAAAGCCCATGGGTTTATAGATCTAAACAATGCAATGGAAAATGGAAAAGTTAATTAATTAATTATCCTAGTAATGATAAATAAAAGTCACATTAACTATACTGCTCTTAGTCTGTGTCTATTAATTCTGGCTGGGTATCAAGAGTGACTGCTGGTGGTTGTGAAAACTGTACACCCTGGCCAGACATACATAAGTGCCTACAATTTGGTTGCATGTGTTGAGGGATATTTGTACACTGTGTGAAGATGTATTGCTGGGATTGGTATAATAAAAAGCTGAACAGCCAATATCTAGGCAGGAGGTTTAGGTGGGACTTCCAGGGAAGAGAGACAAAGGAGGAGGGGGAATCTAGGCACTCGAGAGAGATGCCAGGAGACACAGAAGAAGCAGGATGGGCAGTATGTGACATAATGTAGATTAATAGAACTGGGTTAATTTAAGTTATAATAGCAAATTAAAAGCAAGCCTAATCTAAGGCCAGGATTTCATAATTAATAAGTCTCCATGTCATTATTTGTGAGCTGGTAGTCCAAAGCAAAATCTGACTACATGCATGCATATATTTTTGACAGAATATGTTAGTAAATGCTATGAAAGCATGATATTTTAAACCAAGGTTCTATTGCCTTCAGAGAGTAAATATTTTAGGACTTGTCAACCCTATTGTTTCTGAACTTTGCTACAGTACCCTAAATGAATGAATGAATGAATGAATCTAGATAGCTATGTTTCAATAAAACTGCATTATGAAAACAAGCAGTTGTCTGACAATAATTTGACAAAATTTTCTTCATAGTGTGATCTTACTGGATGTACATTACTAAAATATACACACATTCATATCTCCTGTCTTTTCAATACAAGCAAACTGTTATAGAGTTGTATTTTGAATAGCTGTTGTAATCTAAATCTTATATGAAATTACTGATTACTTACACTTAAAGATTATTTCTTTCCTTAAGTTAGAATGGTACTTCTGTATAAACTACTGGACTCTTAAAGAGATAGTTGGTTGCATTGTTGCAAAGCATGGTAGGCAGTAGATCACAGTTCTCTTCAGCATTAGTTGAAAACAAATTAGTGTTTCAATACTCATTTCTATAAAGGAGTTCATTATAATCACTTGTAAAATAATACATAGTCTGAGGGTGCTTTTGCACTTATACTCTTACCATAATTAAGACTATGTCCACATTTATGGGATATTTTAAGGTTAGCCAATTGTAGCCTTATATATCCCCTTCATATTAAAACTTAGTAAACATTAATGACCTTTTGTGAGGGTGGGAAAGGGGAAAGAATTTATATAATTTTTTTAAAATAATCATCTGAGCTGTCAAAATTGATGCATATTTTGCTTTATGGTTAAGATACCTAAAAACACATTTGTAGGTTTACTTACACCTCACAGATCCACTTAAACTGAGTATTTCAGTTTTTCTCTACAAATGCAAAATTTTGGATTTTTTTATTTTCTCTGGAAATAAGGTCTCTTTATGTAGCACAGAATGGCCTTTAAATTCCCATCCTCCTGCCTCAGTCGCCTGAATGCTGGGACTGTATGCCTGACCTATCACACTGAAATGTTTTTACAAGGGAATTGTCAGAAATGTTCTGACAGTGTATTGGGTTTGAGAAACAAAATGAGAGCAATACACATACTGCATGGAGAACACAGAATTTTGTGAGTTAGAATGCGTATAATGCCTATGGGAAAATTCAAGAGGCTTTTGGATAAAATGTTTCAGTCAGGAGGGTACATATGTGATGTTTGCTTCCACTTATACAGCTGCCAGTTACAATGTAGAAAGCATGGCCACCCAGGAACTATTTGCTAACTAAGTAGAAAGAAGTATATACTACATTGGTAAAAGAGCATCAATATCCACAATGAGTGTCTTAGTTACTGTTCTATTGCTGTGAAGAGACATCATGACCATGGCAACTCTTATAAAGGAAAACATTTAATTGGGGTGGCTCACTTACAGTTTTAGAGGTTTAGTCCATTATCATCATGGCAGGGAGCATGGCAGTGTGCAGGCAGACATGGTGCTGGAGAATTCTACATCTTGATCCAAAGGCAACAGGAAGTGAACCAAGTGTTACACTGAACAAAGCTTGAGCAAAGGAGACCTCGAAGCCCACCCCCGAAGTGACATATTTCCTCCATAAAGGCCAGAGCTACTCCAACAAACAACACCTCCTAATAGTGCCACCACAATGAGACAGAGATGGCCATGATCCAGGTTTTATTGAGACTGGTTTCTAAAGTTACATAAGGTAAAACATAAAAACAAGCATTTCATATAAGCATGGCTTTATAACAAGCTCAAAACATTTGAAGAAATCTCTGCTTACACACTATAAGAATACAAGTCCTTACATTCTGATTGCAGTTTTATTATAATTATAATTATTATATTATTACTTTGATAGTTCTGTCTCCCTATCCCTACTATAAATAGCATTGATTGCCTTTTTTGAGTATAGCCATTTTTTTTCTCTTTTTACTTTCCCTCCACCCAGAAGGCATTTTAGAAGAACTATAAAATGCTAACCATCATAAGATATGTGTTATTAATTTTTAATTCACACTACTTTAGAGAGAGAATCTTCTGTTCCAAGGAGTCTATACTTAATACCTTCTTTTAATTTTTGTCTCAGTTTCAGGTGATTTCTGTGCATCAGTTAATTTAACAATAGTGCATAGTGCCATCTCCAGTTTACAGAAGAGAAAACTGAGTAAATTCATACCTACTGATGTGTACATTTACACTTTTTATGTCTTATGTTGACTAGTTTCTGCCAATTTGACACTGTTGGAAGCAAAATATCTCTGGGTCCAGCTGTATGTGCTCCCACTCCTCCTGTATGCTGAGTTCCATGATGCTATTCAGGTTGTTCCATTTGAGTGCTGAGAGGATGAATGCTTTGCAGCTGTGGCTTTCTGGAACATGCTGCCCTTTCCTTGACCCCAGGTGCTGAGGCACGTGGCAGGGTCGTTCTCAGAGGGTATATAAGGCAGAAGGGAATGATGAAAGACGTTCGGCTCCTTCGGCTGCTTCTAGTCCCAGTTCCAGTAAGAGATGTTCGGTGAATAAAGGTCCTGGCTGCTTGCAATCTGACAGTGTGTGCTGCGTTCGATCCCGACTCCCTCCGCCAGATCCAGATTACAGCCGTGCGGGTCGCGGCAGACACAAGCTGAAGTCATCAGAAAGAAGGGAGCCACAAATGAGAAGATTCCTACCTCATTGCAGGTAGTGCCATCTCTGGGCTGGTAGTCCTGGGTGCTATAAGAATGGAAGATGAACAAGCCATGAGGAACAAGCCTGCAAGAAGCATCCATCCACGGCCTCTCCATCAGCTCTTGCTTCCAGGTTCCTGACTTTTGTTAGTTCCTGTCCTGACTTCCTTCGATGATGGACTATGATGTGGAAGCAGAAGCAAAATAAATCCTTTCCTCCCCAATTAGCTTTTGGTCATGGCAGTAATTGTCACAGTAATAATAAACCTCACTAGGACATATTTCTACTCTTTTGTAGTTTAGTGTGTCTTTATTTTTTTAATTAGAATCATTAAAATTTTGCATTTATTAATTAGCACTTTGTATATTCATGTCCATGTGCCTTAAATCTGTCTTCAATATTTTCTTGTTCACACTGAATTCTCCATGTCCTGTCAAGCAAGGCGATGAAGACCTAGAACACAGAATGATGAACAATAGCAATGTTATTAGAGACCCCTGAAAAAAGGGTTCTTGTCTTCCCAGGATTTGAGTTCCAAGGCTGCTTCCCTCAGTCAGAGTGGTAAGGTCCTGAAAGACCAACAGGCAAGGATTTTACCATTATCTCTCCAATAGTGTTGAAATTCAAACTTTGTATCAGTTTTCCTGGACACATTTGTCTTGGACTCAGGAGCTGCCTGCCATGTGCATGTTTTATCTGCATCTATTAAAGGTTAATTTTAAATGAATCTTTTCTATGGAGAATTATGAAAAGCATGAATGAATTTATTTAAAAATTTTAGAAAATAAGGATTGTAGACTGCGATCCATATTTAAAACAGTTAGCATTTGTGTCTTTAGATATTAAGAAGCTGATTTCTAAGGAGGTGTTGTTTTCAAGTAATACAGTTGGGGACTTTTTCATCAGTTTCCTGCTGACAGGCCATCTGTTGGCTGTCAGCCACGGGTGTTTGCATTCTGTACTTACTGTCATTTTATAAACCATGCACTATTTTTATTTGTCATTATATGAATGGCACTGAGCACTTGAATGGAGTTTCCTCGTTATTGTACCTAAGGCTCAACATTTCCTGATCACAAAGGCAGAAAATGTACCAACCCAAATATATAGCATGTTGAAAATACCTTATTTTTCTCATATTTATTTCCGTTAAAAAATGTAATAAAGTCTGAAGTATTTTTCAACTCACATAGCATTAATTCATGGTTTTAGCTCCAGTAGCATCTGGGCTATCATCTACTACAAAGCAGAGTCCTCTGTACTTTTCAGCGTGGAGACTCATTGTCAAAGTCTATAAGATCAGCCAAATCACAGCCAGTTTGTAGGTTAACATAGTCAAGAAACCGGGAGCAGTAACAAAGATATTAGAATGACATGATGGCCAAAGCTTGGCTTTAATACTTTGAATGTAATAACTATATTTGTTATGATTTCTTAATCATAAACATTTGAGCAGATCTTGGCCAATTAAAAGAAGCCACTGGAAGGCTGGTAGCATCTCACAGAACACTCCCCCCCACACACACACACGCACACAAACATCAATATGAGGGTGACAGGCAACAAGGTTTCATGGAAAACTAAAGTAGAATAATGCAGCTACAGTCTCCCTAGGGTTATTTTAGACTTTTTCACATTTGGTCATTATTTGTATTGACAAAGAGATACCATGCCATTTACAGGCAAGGATTTGAATGTAAGTTTTACCTTTAACTCCATTTAATCTTACATGAATCTATAGCTATTTTGTTCCTAAACAGGTTCTCTTATGTTTTACTGAGTGGGCTGTGAGCCTCTAGAAAGCTCTATCTTTATTTATATTTAATTTGATTTATATAAATGAAAAGCAATATACATTTGAAAATTTTCAGAGATTCTTTTATCTTCTTGAACTGGGAGAGCCCCAGTAAGTTACTTTTATTTCTCTTATAGTATCTGTTGTATTTTTGTTGAAAATAGATTTTTTTCACACAATATATTCTGATTATGGTTTTCCCAACCCCCAACTCCTCTCAGATCCTCCCCACCTACCCACCAGAAGTTCGGTAAGTGTCTTGACCTCTGGCAGTACAATTTCTTTATCTTTAAAACAAGAATAATATCTCTTGTGCAAAATCCTGATGGAAGCCATGTGGCATAATTAATTGTTCTAAGTATATAGTAATTGGCACTCAAAATTAGCTCAAAAGATATTATCTCACATTGCCAAATAATAATTGTAAGTGACTAGTTTTATACACACCATCCATAAGTTAATTTCATATCATTTCAGATTTTACAACTCAAAATTTAAAATGGGAGTGTTTTATTTACTCTAACCATATAACTAATTGATTGAAATTTTCACTTTGTCTAACTTTTATTACAGTGTTTTATTTTTCTCTCTGAATTTTATATGGGCTTGAATATAGTTGAAAAATAGCATCATCATATTGATTTACTGCCGATTTATCTCATGAACAGTCTGTCTTAATAAACTCTCCAAGTGGAAAAACAAGACATGATTTTAGCTTTGTGAGAACACATTACTGCAGGTACGCTACCGAGCTTCCTTAGGACCTCAGAATGTTCAGTCTGGATGCATATTTCCTTTATTATTATTACTTTTCTGACTTTTTGAAGACTTGAAGATCTGGAAATTAATGTAGATTTGAAGTACTGATTAGTGAGCTGATCTAATATTTCAATGACTTACTTCTGAGTTTGAAATTCCCTAAAAACTAAGTATTCCTCTATGGCATTTGTTTGTATTGACATAGTCTCCATTTCTCGTGTAAGAACCTAGTCCACCCAGTCTCACACAACTAATTAGCAGCTTAGAAAATGATGGCTGATTCCAAACAATTTGTTTCATGCTTTTGTATCTTTTTTTCTGCATAAAGACTCCTCTTCTCCAT
>LZPO01008081.1:191556-217116 GCA_001675575.1 Neotoma lepida
AATTGCAATCAGCACTTCTACAATGTAACACAATAATGGTATATCATACAGCATGTTATATATTATTCTTGTAGGCATGCTGATCTCTGGGCAATACAAAATAATAGATATTACAACTCAGATCACATTTTCATCAAGCAAATATTTTCACAATATTGATAGCTGTATCATGTTGAAGACAAAAATAGCTTGAGTTTCACAAAGAACTAGAGATTAACTTCCTTCCATCCAGAGCCACCTACCCTTTCCATCTAGGGCTTTAGGAGAGTTATTTGAGATATGTTATAAGGCTAAGTTTAAATTGGAAAATATTCAATGTCTGGTAGACTTTAGTAAGCTATTTTATCACAAGTTTGCAAAGTAAGAAATGCATAATATTTTGCTAAATATTTAACAAATGTCTTGGGAGTTAAGTGTAAAAGTCCAATTCTAATTTGCTTATTTTCATTGTATAGATATGTACAGTAAAGCCAATTTCAAGCTGTCAGCATGACATTGAATGTGTGACTGGAAACAAATACAGGTCATCAGATCTCATAAAGCAGTTAGTTGCATGACTTCAGTGCACCACTTAATATATACTTAAGCCACTCCAATTTATATGAAACAAAAACTCCACATATCACTAGATCATGAAAGGTATCTCCTATAGCAAATATAAAGTACAAAAATTTAACAAAAACTCTCACACTAAAGCCCCAATTGACTTATTATATTACACAATCTACAGTTTAAAAAGCTTTCAAGGAGATGAAACAAAAAGGAATACTTATTTTAAGAGTCTAATCTATGGAAAAGCCACGTCACAGTCTAATTACGGCATTGTAATTGTTGCAAACCAGATGCTGTTTTATTCCAAATGAGAAAAGGTCAACAGGAAAATGAAGTTACCTTGATAGGGTCCTTCCTTGCTTAAGATGACACAAAATAAGGATGTATTTAAAAGCTTTATAAGTAGTAACTTCTTAAGTCATGCAATATAAAAGAAAATCTGCTCACTTTGAATTTTCACTCTGTTTAACATGTTTTGTTAAGTGAATGAAGGAGATCCACATTTTAAATGCATATTCTTGAGAGCTTGACACTTAACAACTGTACCTGCTTATAATATTTCGATAAATATGTGTATTGTATAATGATCATATGAGGGTAACAGCAGCACATCCATCATCTTAAGCATTTTGTTATTTTTTAATGTTGGGAATATTCAAAATAGGCTCTAGTTGCTATTTTATTGTAAACAATTAATTGTTTCATCCATACCCCCACTGTGCTAGAGAACATAGCAAGTTTTTCCTCCAATGCAATTGTACTCTGCAGCTGTTAAATATAGGTATTCTAAAACATTATATGTCATCTACATATAAAGACTTACTGAAATATCTCTGGACTGCTAAGGAAAAATGTAGTGTGAAGATATTATGCTGAAGCTGGGCATGTTTACACATGCCTATAATTCCAGATCTGAGGTGGCTGAGTCCAGAAAACCATGAGTTCCAAGCCAACCTGACCTACATAGCAAGTTTCCTGTCATTCTATCTTAAGAAGTCAATGCTCACTGCCAAAGTGACAATAGGTTGAGCCTGTAGATTAAGACGTTCCTGGTTTGTATATTTCATGCTTATTTTTGCATCATAATGATTCTGGCCATGTGTTTTGAGATAGCAAGATATTTTTGTGTCATCTCCATACTATCATGACTTTTATATGTTTGTTGTGAGAGACTCAAATCCCAGCAGATGTTGACAGGTTTTTCTTTGGAGAGGAGTTGGAGACCATCAAGATTCTTCGAGAGCCTAACAGGAAATATGAATTGCTGAAGGTCACAGATAGATAGAACTAAGAAATGAAAATAGTCTCCTTGTAGTGTCTAGTACACATTTCAATTCAGTCAGTATTCCATGATCAATAAAATAAGATCATCTATGCTGTTGAATATACTACTAGCCACAACTTACTAGCCTACTCAATTTGTGGTTGGTATGTAGCAGTCAGTTGACTTATGAGGAATTTAGAGTCACCTTAATGTGTTAGCATAAATACAGTATGCTTTCACTTCTACTTGAGTATCTTCTCACACCATTTATTTTATAAGTGTCTTCTGGTGTTTTGTGATGTCTTTACACTTAACCACCACCATGCATGAAGATTTTTTTTGGTAGAATTTACTGATAGAAACTTGAAATGTAATTATATACATATGACAAAGGGAATCAAACTTAAATTTTATTTTAGATAGCATCAATAAATGTCATTTTTAACTCTTTCAGTCACTTAAAATCCTAGTTGTATTATGTAGTTCACAACAATGAAATAGATTCCAAAATGAGTGGTTATAGTAAATAGAAAATATTTGCCACACAGCTTTACTGGCCAACCTTTAATTTTAAGGGGAAAATATGAATAATACCAATATAAAGAGAAAACAGTGTTAACTATGTAACTTCAAGTAAATTTATGGACAGAGATATGAACTTTCTTTAATAGAATAAACACAAGAGTATTTGAAAGTTCAAAGTAAATGTCTTTGCTGGAAGCATGTCTATTTTCTGGGGCATATTTGTTACTGTAGCTTGTTTATTTTGGGATGTCCTAGAATTCCATATAACATAGTCACAGAGTTCATTTTAATTTCTTGAAGTCTCTCACTGGGGAAATCGTTGATGCCTTCAAGGGCTATAGCAACAAAAATGGTTCTTAGTTGGCTTTGTCCTTTGGTATAGGTATAAATTTTTTAAAAACACTGACATAATACCATCTATCCTGGTTCATTGCCCTTGCACAAGATGCACAAGTCATTCTGGTTCCTTTTAGGAAATACTAATTGTTAGCATTCAGGCATTTACACCAGCCTGCCATAAGGACCTAGCAGGACACAGCAGAAGCAGCAGTCAAGATGTTACACTGTGACTACTTCCACCACTAGGTAGAGCATTCTCCCTATGCACATGTGCTATATCCCCTTATAAAAAGCAAGCCCTTCTCACCCCACTCTCTCTGCCTTCGGCTCTCCTCAGAGGCCTCCTCTATACCACCTTCCCGACTTTGTGGTGCCCCTTGGCTCCAACCTGCTAAGGTTAACTTCCACCATTAAACTATAACACTAATGGGAAAGAAATGGGAGGACTGAAGATCCACTTTGTCAGGTTTTTTAAAAGGCTGTTTAGGAAAGTATACTATTGTTCATTCACGTAAAATTATAGGTAGAGTAAAGGAAAGTTTTCACAGTATACTTTTAAATACCATGTATTTGTGATCATTTAATGGTAGTTCTATTCATATTCTACCACTTGATAACATAAAACTAAACATCAGAAAATATGAAGATTCCTGGCTACAAGACAGGATTATCTGAACATAAAAAAAAAATTAACTCATGCTAGGTGATATTTTGTTCTTGATTTGTAAGTGAATTATTTTTATATGATATAAATAGATGACAATGACTGATTATACAACAATCCAAATATGATCTCTTTATATTATTTAAAGTCATACTAATTTGAATTAGATTTTTAAATTAAAAATTGCAGCTTGAAAACATAAAATGATTCACACAATGCTCTGTACCAGGCAAAGAGTATCAACACTTTCTGAGTGTTAGAGTAAATAAACTGTGTAGCCATGGCATTTTTCCATTTGCATCCAATGTTCCAGTACCTCTTTTTTACTAGTGAGATAACAAGACCCAAGAATATGGACTTGCATCATTGCATGGCACCCAATGACAAGGAAGCTTTAGTTAGATACACGATCTTAACCACTTTTTCATTTGATCTCCAATGAATAGCAAAGAATTTGTCTTACAAAGCTGATGTAGACTCAAGCACAGTAATCAGTACTTTATGAACATTTTCCTTAATCTTCAAAGTAGCACTAAGAGTTAAGAATAACCTGCACTTATATAGGTGATAAAATCATGGTTGGAAAAGAGCAAGTAGAGAAGACAAAAACATAAAATGTACAGTTTGGAGAACAAAAGGAGCACTAGGAAGCTTTAATGTTACAGCAGAAGCATGTGCAGGAATGGAGGCTGTGATTTTTAAGGAGATAAGCACCACTGAGTAGATGCCTCCTTCTCTGCACTGAAACAAAGTGAAAGGTGCTACTGGGCAAGACCCCATCCAGCTGAGTTTCCAACCTGTGAGATCAGAAAACTTAAGCCTTTGCTTGCTCCTATAAAGGATTTGTTTCAACATATGAAAGTTGCTGCTAGTGTGTTCCAATGAGTCAAGGGTTCATTCCAATCTTGCAGTCTAACTTGGCAGTGTTGCCCAAGTGGTACATACATTGGAGGCATAAAAGACACAAGAATGAAGGGTTGTGTATTCTTCCTTCCAGGTTTCAGAGACATGCTGAGGCTGGGCAAAGTGCAGCAGTGCCACAGTTGCTATGAGTATAAGGCTCTGAGAGAACAGAAGGCCTTGAGAAGCCATTGCATGAAACTGTGAATGTGAATCTTGGTTTGCAGTAGAGTGCCATAATATTGATGAATCAGCAGCTATGAGACAACTGCCAAGGTGAGCTGTATCTAGGGAGTGGAACTCACCAAAGAGATATATGTTGCAGACAACAAAGCTGGAAGGACAGAGCCATTTAAATCCTGTTGAGCTGAAGTCCCAGACGTTAGACAAGGAGCAGGATTTGATATTTGTCCTATTGAGTTTTGGTCTCTTTTGGTTTAGTATTACTCCATTGTGTTCCAATTCTTTCCATTTTGAATGGGAATGTATATTCTGCATGGGGGTTATAAGGTTGAAATTTACTTTTTTAGTTTAGAGAGGGTCACAGTTAAGAGATTAACTTAAGCCTCAGAAGCAGCTTTGGACTTCTGAGCACTGCTGAGACTGTAAAAGACTATGGAACCCTTTGATACCGAACCCATTGATGTTGAACTAAATGAATTTTGCATTATAGTGTAGTCATGATCGTCTGGGAAGTAAGGAGTGGAATATGGTGGCTTGAATCAGAATTGACCTTGATGGGCTATGGAATTTGAACACCTGGTCATCAGTTGAGGGCAATTTGGATGGTATAGGAGTTACAGGCTTGCTGGTGGAAATATGTCACTAGGGGTGGACTTTAAGAGTTTATAGCCTCATATAACTTCTAGTTTGTTCTCTAATTTGTGTTTGAAGATTTTTATCTCATCTTCCTGCTCTAGCTGCCTTCTGCCATGACTCCACCATGATTATGAACACTCCTTCTGGTACTCTAAGCCAAAGTAAACCTTCTCTATCATAAGCCACTTTGGGCAGTGGTGTTTTATAACAGCAACTGATAAACCAGCCTGCCTCCCTCTTAGGCATAAGCCATCTTATAGTAAAGACAAACTTGGCTCATTCCTGTTTATAATTAAAGCTCTGTTTCTCAAGGACTGAGGTATACCCTGCCTATAACCTTAACTACATATGATTCTCTACTGTCTGTTTCAGGAAACGGCAACCACACCTTTGTTTCAAAACTTAACTAACATGACTATAAGTTTGACTATAATAGAAGGCTAATTATTAATCTGTATTTTTTGTTATTCATTACAATTTAAATGAGTTACATAAACATAATACCTTAAATGAGAGTAGAAATATGTATATATAGTAAAGCAAAATTAACTTTAAATTTGTATCAATAAACTAAAATCCACAGCAATGTAAAACATTTTAAACAAGTTGTGACTCTTTACCCTATAATATCTATATCCCTTTTTCTTCTTTAGAAAGATTGCCTTTATAATCAACTCCTTTTAAATAAAAATAAACATAAACAATATTTTGGGAATTTATGCATAACTTCACATACTACTTCTTGCTGGGTGAGGGCATTGGCAACCTTATGGTGATCCTGAGAAAATTAAGAATTATAGTCAAGTCTTTACTGGAATAGTCTGTGAGGCTGCATTGTCTAAGCCAGTTGCCTTGAAGCCCTTCTGGATGTTGGATCATCTGGGACCTCTTTGGGGGTGGTCTTCCTTGATCAAACCATATTAGCCTGGAAGCAATCCACAGGTTCTCATCTTCTGTGGAAACAAAAGCAGAACCTCTTCTCCAAAGCAACATATCCTTAACATAAATTTTGAAGTCAAGATAACTTTAAAACATACATAACGGTTTAACTTCATAGCCTTTACAATCAAATGTCTTTCCACAATTAAAAATCTCAAAGACAATATAATCCAGACTCTGTGTGTGATTTCCATCTTTACATGGCTTACTTTTTATATTATTTTTACTGTCTCTTTAAAAATCTTTATTTTTTAAAACTATTTCTTTATATAACTGTCTATCCTCCTTTTCCTCTCTCTTTCAAGCCCATGTACATCTTTACACACATAGTAAACCATTTAGAGTTTTATTTCATCTGAATCTGACTTATTGTGAATCTATAATCCTTTTCTGACCAGGAGAGATTTTAAACTGCTAAGCTGCTTGGCTGCTGACTCTGCCCCCCTCAGCTTTCAAACATGGCAGTGGTACATTTAACACCAGCTCTGGGAGCCATGCGTACCATCAACTCTGAGAAGCAGTGGGTCCATGCCTCCATCCAGCAGCCTGTAGCTCAGAAACCTTTCCTTTTTTTTTTTTCTTTTTTGTACTAGCAAAAGCTATATCCACCATACACCATGCTGCATGGCTTGCAGACACCACTGTGTAACAGTGACAGGAATCTGCCATGCTGCATTCAAGTCCATATGCCATGAACCTGCTATACTATAGCTGAAGTCTGCACGCCATGTCATCTCTGTACCTTGGTGTCTATATCTTGGCCAGAATGAGACATTAAGTAGAAAGCTGTTTTTGGCTCCATTATTGTGTGTATAGAAGCCCTTTTTAAACTCTTTTAGGCCACATTGGGCACCATTTGTAGTTGAAAGTTTTTCCGTCCTGTCTGGTCCCTCCAGGCCCCATGCAGTTCAGTCTGGTCCTGTGGTCTCACAGCTGCTTATAAAATAATTACTCAGAGGCTTATATTAATTACAACTGCTTGGCCATTAGCTCAGGCTTATTACTGACTAGCTCTTACATTTAAATTAACCCATAATTCTTATCTATGTTTAGCCACATGGCTTGGTACCTTTTCTCAGTTCTGCCTTGTCATCTTGCTTCCTCTCTGTTTTGCTGGCAACTCCTGACTCCGCCCCTCCTCTTCTCAGAATTCTCCTCATCTGTTCGCCTTGCCTATACTTCCTGCCTGACTACTGGCCAATCAGCATTTTATTAAACCAGTATACAAAAGCATTATCCCACAGCAAAAACATTTAAGAATGAGTTAAAAAGGACTAATGATAAACATTGATAAACTTCATTAAAATTGGGATTTTTGTTGCCCATGCTCAGTACATATTTAATTGTACTTCAACTACTATACTAACAAATGTTACTTATCTTGTTTCTAAATGCATTCTACAGTAGAGGCAAAAAAATTGAAATGAGAGAAGTATTTAAAGGTTGGGATCCTAAATGAAGTTAACTAGTGAAAGTTGTTAGAGAATGCAATGCATGCAAATTATAAAAGTATACCTCAAATTTCTATAGGACATATAATCTTACATATGCATCAGTAGCCTTCAAGAGCCTAAATTAAATAACAGGTTTCTATAATCAGTATCATAAACCAATGGAAATTTCATAATTCATAATTCTGTATATATTAAATGACTGTGACAAAGTATTTGTGTTTAAAGAAATAAATTTTCAACTATCTACAAGACCACATAATCTAGAACAACAAAATAGCCAAGACTAAAATATTGGCACTACTAAAGTGGTAATAAACAGTGAAAGAAGAAAATTAGGTAGTATATGAATAATTTAATAATTATGTAAATTATTTATTTAAGAAATGACAAAACTTTCTTTTAGTCTGTATATGGCAACAAAATTGTCTTTTACCCAGAGTAATGTTTGGCAGAAACTGAAAAGGAATCTGGATTTAGAAAATCAAATGGGAGGCAACTGAAAGGCATGGATCATCAAAACTGTAAAAGTCACAACCGATTTTGTGCATTAAACAGAAGCATTTGGATCTACTCTGGAGGTTCAACAGCTATTCCTTTAGATGCTCTTCAACTTACTGTCCAAACTTGGGGACAAGGGCTATTGTTCCCTCAGGGCAAAAATTGATGTTTCCCTCCTGATTTCACTGTCTGGCTCTAGAAGCATCACATAACCTTGTACCTTCTCAAACAAACCTTATGCATCTTTCAGTTGCCATCTGTGGTGATATTGTGTCCCCCAATATATTGTGCACCCTCATAAGCTTGTTTGGGGTCAGAGAACAGAACAGCCACTAGATAGATATAGAGGCCAGAAAATGTTGGCACACACACTTTTAATTCTATCACTCAGGGGGCAGAGATCCATCTGGATCTCTGTGAGTTCAAGGCCACAATGGGAACAGAGCCAGGCATGGTGGTACACACCTTTAATCCCAACACTTGAGATCTATGTCTTGCTTGGGAAGGACACACACCTTTAATCCCAGGAAGTGATGGCAGGAAGCAGAAAGTATATAAGGCATGAGGACCAGGAACTAGAGGCTTTTTAAGCTTTTAGGCTTTTTAGCTTTGAGGCTTTTAGCAGTAGTTCAGCTGAGATTCATTCAGGTAAGGACTCAGAAGCCTGCAGTCTGAGGAAACAAGATCAGCTGAGGAGTTGGCAAGGTGAGGTTGGCTGTGGCTTTTTCTGTTTCTCTGATCTTTCAGCATTCACCCCAATATCTGGCTCCAGGTTATTTCTATTTATAAGACCTTTTAAAATTCGAGTTACAGCTATCCACTAATTTGAAATTTGCTGTGGTTTGTAAACTCAACATACCACTGTTCCTTTTATCTGCTTCATAGGTGGTGTTATCTATAGTCAAATTATTTTTTAAAATTTCAAAGGAAAGTAAAGGGCAAAGTCCCCGAGAGAAGCAGTGTGACTGTGATTGCAATTCACTTTATAAATTGCTAATGATCTTGAACAGTAGCAGAGAGGTTGGTTTAAACAAAAGCAGCCACAAAATGAACATGTTGCCATGGGAAGCTATGGGTAGTCATGCATCAAAGTGATCTTTCTGAAAGAAGCATATCAGGATATAGAAGGGCTCTAAAGGATTAAAATGAGGGAAACTGTGGCTGTCAGCATGAACTTGTGCCAGGAGGAGTGCCACAGAGAGGTATTACTATCTCAATTTCCAGTCAAAGGATTAGTGCACAGGTAAGAGTATACTGGGAATCAGGAAGATTACTGTGTTGTATCCAACAACTAATTCAAGTTGTCCATACCATTGCTACTTCTTGGTTAAAGGTTGTCATGCTATAGGGAATGGTATGTCACCTCACTGCCCAAGGGAATGGTATGTCACCTCACTGCCCAAAGAAGAGCTAGTCAATACCTGTAAATACTTTTAGCTCGACTAGTGATTATATAGTAAGTATTGAAAAAAATATCTACTTTTGGTTTTATTATTGATTTTACTCATGGAAATATAAGTGATTTCTAAGTAGAGTCAGATTCTCACACTTTGAAGACACTGACCATAGATTTAGTTGAGTATTGATTGTTAGATCTTGAAGTAAAGGGAATTAAAGGTGAATTAAGCACAGTTAATAGTGGAGCTGAGTTCAAAATGCAATTCCTGTTCTAAACACAGGAAGAGGAAAATGTCTTCTTGGGTTATAAAAACACAACAATAATATTGTAAAATGTTCGGGTTGAGGTTAACTAAGGAAAGATAAGCTTAGGATTGAGAAGAGACATGTTATCTAAACTGCAAAAGAAACCAGATTTTTCCAGTATCCTTAACCCCTCTCCAAACAGCTCTTTGCATAAAGTCATCTAACTAAAGAATTACTACATGGAACTGTATATATTCACCAGGGGAACCATACAAAGTAACACTATGTTTTCCTAATTTGAATTATGGTGAAGACCTGAAAATAGCATTCTCCTGTTCTTTTTTAAAAAACATGGCTCAGAATACTTGTTTTTAAGATGTATTACATACTTTCCCAGGGGTTCCACTGAGCTCCATTAAAGAAGTGACAGGAAAGGTGATTTCTAGAACTCTTGATGACAAAGAAGAGAATTTCATCATTTGCATCTGGTCCAGGCTTATGTTGACTATCCTTTAAGCACGGAATTTAGTATACAAGAATTTGTCACTCACCAGTCAGGTCATGGAAGAAAATAAAAACAGTATGTGTAATCAATTTTATGAGAATATAGAAAAACTTTATTTTGGAATGAGCTTTTCTTATTTAAGCAAATCCAAAGAAAAAGTATGAAAATTCCAAATTCAGAATTTTGTGCTAATACTAAACTATGTTTTAGTTAAAGGTTATTACCAAGTTTATTTTTTTAATGTGTGAATATCACTTGCTACACTATTTACAAATGGTTCTCATAAGCACATGTTAAAGCTATATGTCTAATATGATGGAACTGGGCTATTTTTCATTTAATGCTCAAAATTTCAAATGTGAAAAAACTCTAATCTAGGATCATTCTTAATATTTTCCATCAGAAAAGAGTTAGAACTCTTGGGTCGTTACTTATGTGTTGCTCCAAAAGAAATTTTAAAATTTGGTTTTAGTGGATGTATAGCCTCAATTTCACAAAATAATGCAAACTTTCCTTTATTTTCCTTAATTCATTTTCAGTTAAGTCCTTCTGCATAATGAAAAAGAATTAAATTCATACACTCCAATTTCTTAATTTCTTTCATCTAAGTTCTAAGGAGGTCATATTGTGACTAGAGATACTATGTTTGGTATGCATTAGCTCTTGTTGTAATCCGAGCAGTGCCATCTACTGACATACTCATGTCTGTCTCTTCACCTCTGTTGTGGACTGTTTAGTCTTGCTGGTTCTCTAGCCTTGGACGTTGTTGTTCATTTATTGGGGGTCTACTTCTTCCTCAGAGTCATCAGCAGCCTCCTCCTCCTCATGAGGGAGGAGGGGATAGAAGAGAGTGAGCAGGGTTCAGAAGGCTGTTGGAAACAGCTTTCCAGGATACAGTTTCAGTGTTACAGCTCAATTTTATTCAAGAGTGAGGGAGATACATAGAATTGGAAGAGCAGCTGGGGCATCACCTAATTTGCATGTGGCAGCATGCTCCTATCATATAGCTGGAGTATGATACTTAGTTATCATATGGGCAGCAGGGGGAGAGCATCTGCAGGATCTGTGTCAAAGGTCAGGCATCCAGGCTTAGAGTCAGCTTCCAGACAGGGAGGGAGGAAGCCCTGCTGTAAAGGAAGTCCCCATTTTCCACTGAGTCCAGAGAGCTGTCCAGACTTGGTGGACTGCAAACTTAAGTGCAGAGTACTCCAACAATTTACTAATCTCCAGTTTGAGTTTTCATTGACCTCCAGTCTAGGTAGACAGGTATATGAGAAATGCAAAAGTATTTCTACCCAAGTTTTTGTCAAGCTCAATGTATTACTGTTGAAACCACAAAGCTAAGAACTGTCTTTTGTGTGGCCTATGGTAGACATTTTTCTACTCTAGTTGCCCAAACGTAGAATTGATGGGAGTATATCTGCTCAGATCTACTGGGAAATATAAAGTCTAAAAAGCGGTTAACAGCTGAAAGTAACTTTTCTACTTTATTTTTGGAGGGGCACATATGAAAACAGTATTTTGAGAAATCTTTGATGCTATATGAGATAAATAAATACATACATTACAATATATCTTGTAAGGATAAGCAATGCCCACCAATGAGATCATTCTGTGAAACATCAAGTTTCTTATTATTTTATGATTCAGCTGTCAAGTGAGTTCAGTTTTGATGTATTTCTGAATGCTTCAAGGCACATTTTCCAACCCAATTTAAGCACAAGAAGCAAAAATGCATTTTTATGAGAATGCAGAAATCAGGAAACTTGACATTTATTATCCAAGTCCTGGAATTTATGCCAAAATTCATTAACATTCAAATTATGAATTAGCCACCATACAAGAGCACCTCAATAAACAAAGCAAGGTCTATTCTGAGTCTTAGATGCCTGGTATTGATTTTAGAGTTTTGGTAACACATTAGGTAGGGGTTAGTGTGGAAATGTTTTCAAGCATGTTCTAAATTATTCCCAATCTATATAACCAACCCATAAGTAATAGTATACTAAAATAAATTGCATGAGCAACATAACTCTGTAAGGAAACAGAACAGAAGAAAGAAATTTGAATAAATTAAGGGATGCAGTATTTTAGGATTCAATCCATTAAATATTGTTTTTTTTCTATTATTCTTTGGATTTATTAAAATTCCATGCATTTTAGTTCTATATTTTAATAAATAATTCATAACTCAATCTTTAAAATTATTGTGACATTTATTTTATAGTTCAGGGGTACAAACATGGCATGATGTTTGTGGGGAGATCAGAGGATAAGTTTCAGGAATTGATTCTTTTCTATGGCCATATGAGTCCCAGGGATCGATTCAGGTTATCAAGCTTGGCAGCAAGTATTTACTCACTGAGTCATCTTACTCATTTTTATGTGCACTTAATTTTAAGAACAACTGTTGTGTGACACTATTTTGAGGAGATGAGAACAAACATTAACTCACCTCAAATAGAGAACTAATGACAGATCAGTGTAAGGATACCACTAAAGTTAAACATGGTGAAACAATGAGTTTTATTGGGTTATATGATTGTTAATCTTGTTTGTCAACTTGACAACATATGGAGTCAACTAAAGCCCAAGGAACTGGGCATACCTGTGAGAAATGTTCTTGATTAGATGATTAGAGGTAAGAAGACCTACCCTAAATTTGACCCACATCTTCTGGTGGCAGCCTATGTAAAAGAACATGGAAAAAGGAAGCTTTTGATTTTTCTGTGCTTGCCCAATAGTAATTGAAGTATCAATGGCAGATAAGGAAGTTGCTTGGAGCATTTAGCTGGTTCTGGTAGGTGAACCATAGAGAAGACTTTTTGGATTTTTGATCAAGATTCCACTGTCCTCTGCTGGCAACAATTTTCCTTTCGAAAGATAGTTCTTTACTTACTAGTGGGCCTTATTAGAAACCAAGTGTTTGGAGAAAGCACAGAATGGGTAGTAGAGTAAGGTAATTATAAATACCAGTTAGTTAAGGTCACATGAACAATAGCGGAAATAAGGATTGTAACTGATATGAGCATTTCTGTGTTAAGTGTATGTTTGTGCATATAAATGCACATATTAGTAATTAAGCAACTATTTGTTTTCTTTCCTATTGTTCTTTATCATATAATGTAGGATAGAATGACATACTATCGGTGGTTTTTGTAACATTGAAGTTATGAGACACTAAATGACTAAGCATTTCTCATAGGAAATTGACACCTATTCTAAAATGCATAATGCTTTTGCAGTTGTACCTGGGATGATGGCATCATGTTAGGTGGAATTATGACCTGGTTATTACTTTCATGGAAATTAAGCATGACATGAGAAAATGTGATCATGTGTCAAGTTGAAAAGTAGTGGACTCGTGATGGCATCAGTTAAAACCAAATCAACTGGTTACACATGAGATGAATTTTTTTGATTGGGTCATTTGAAATGAGAAGACCCACCATATCTGAATCATTTGAGGTGAGATCCACCCATAGTGTGGACCATACCTTCTGGTGGCAGCCTACCTAAATGAATATGGAGAAAGGAAGCTTTTTCATTTTTTTTCTGTTTACCCTCATTCTTGCTGGTAAGCTCATCTATCTTGTTGCTGAATTATTCCTTCACTGGTGTTAGAAACTACTTCAAGATTCCAACATAGACTGAAGACCAGCTGAGACACCTAGCTTCATGGATTGGATAGCTACTAGGTTCTTGACCTTTTCATCACAAGATAGCCACTATGGGACTGGCAGAACCACAGCCTATAAGCCACTCCAATAAATCATATATATATGTGTGTGTGTGTGCTTGCATGTGTATATATGTATATATATAATATAGTAACTAGAACCAATATATGATTCATATATATGAATTATGTATATATTATATAATAAGTGTATATACAATATGTATTATTGTGTAATATATAATACATTATGTATTATATGATCATATATAATGTACAATCATATATTCTATAAAATCATATTTACATAGGTATATGATTTATTCAATCAGTTCTCTTCTACTAGAGAACCCTGACTAATACAGGGTACCTCCAAGAATATGGGTGGGGTTACTTACAGTAGAAGAGATGTCTCAAAAACAGTTGCATCCCCCAAAATCCACCACAGCATGGATGGACTGCCAAAAACAAAGCTGGGAACTTTTCCTGTCTAGTTTTATATCAACTAGACACAAGCTAAAGTCATTTGAGAGGAGGGAACCTCAATTAAGAAAATACCTCCATAAGATAAGTTCAGGCTGTAGGCAGGCCTGTAAGGCATTTTATTAATTGAGTGATTGATGTGGGAGGGACCAGCCCACTGTGGGTGAAGTCATCTTCCTGTTCCTGAGCAGGTGGTCCTGGGTTCTATAAGAAAGCAGGATGAGCAAGCCATGATGTGCAACCCAGTAAGCTGCGCCCCTTCATAGCCTTTGCATCAGCTCCTGCCTACAGGTTCCGGCCCTGTTTGAGTTCCTGTCCTAACTACCTTCAATAATGGATTATGATGTGTACATGGAAGCCAAATAAAGCCTTTCCTTCCCAAGTTGCTTAGTCATGGTGTTTCATCACAGCAACAGTAACCCTCACTAAACCTTATGCCCAGTTACACAACCCGAAAACTGCTCAACAGGTTGGAGAGTGTCTTTTCTGGGTAGCTCATTTGGTCTGAAACTTTTCAAAGCAGTGCTGGTAATCTGTTTCTTCTAGGCATCCTGGCTAGTCTGAGATCCTTCTAGGCAGCTCAGCTTGTCTGGGAGTATCTCTCAGCAATCCTTACAGATTATATGTGTTTGGGTAGGGAGGGGCCTAGTGTATTTGATAAATTTCAGGGTCTTTCTACAACTTTGGTGTTGTTTACTCCCTGACCTTAAGAAACTTCCCTGAAGGAGGTAATGTTTTACCTCCTTTTAGAGCATCCTAGTATTTCACCCTCTTTCTAACATCCTTTGTCTTAGGGAACTTCCCTCAAAGGTGGAAGGTTTTAAACTTGGAGAACACTGTTGTTCAACAGCTAACAATTTACACATATATTCATTTATCTACCTCTACATAATGGTCTAAGCATTATCAAATATACTTGTGAATATTCATACTATACTAATAATTATGATAATTAATTGTATATTAATATTATTGGGGAGAAGAGGAGACATGCATACAGCTACTAATGGGAGACTTACAAGAACTTCTAAGGAAATATTTATGATGGAGACATTGTAGTAATAATAGTAAATTGCCCAGTATTTAGTGAACATTTATGTATCATAAATGTGCTGAATGCTTCAGGTGCTCAGTCTTCTTCAATTTCCACCACATTCCACTGATTTGGGAGCTTTTATTATCCCATCACCCTTTTTTTTATAAAAGCAAAAGCTGACGCCTTTACAGGACTCTTTGTTCACAAGGGTCATTTATCTCATACTTGTTCAGAAGTTAGTGTCTCTGCACTCTTTACTGAGAATAGTCCTATACCAATATCAGTAAGTTATAAAACTGAATATTTGTTAAGTGACATCTGCATGTTAAGCACTGAACTAAGTGTTGTGTTATATATTTGTTACACTATATATTCCTTGTTTCAACATTATGTGGTAAATATTGACTGAATCCTTATTCTGTAGGTGTAGAAAGAGAGGCTCACAG
Organism: Neotoma lepida; assembly: GCA_001675575.1. NCBI lineage: Eukaryota > Metazoa > Chordata > Mammalia > Rodentia > Cricetidae > Neotoma > Neotoma lepida. Next base: position 207,304 of record LZPO01008081.1, read on the forward strand.
AGGTTCAATTACCTCACTGAAAGGAGTAATGCTGTGAGGTGATAGAGATGAACTCAAATAACAATTTTAAATATGCCTTCTTCCCTTGGTCTTTCCTTTTCACCTTGGTTTTCTCTGTTTCTCCCTGACTCTCCACTAATTTGTGCCTTTTTTTCTGGCCTGCAAACCTTATTTCTTATGTGGATTTAAGTTCCATTTTCTTCATTGAAAAAATAAACAGCAACAACAAAACCCCACTTCCCTCATTCTTGCTAGATTTTCAGAGTTTGTTTCTTCTTTTTGTCTTCTTAAAGATTATTCTAACTGCTTCCATTTCACTTCCTCACTTATATTCTGCAGTTGGAAGTCAACCTTCATCAATTTCTAATGCTGTTCCCTCCAAGGTCACAAAGCCCTGCTTAATTATACATCGAAGGAAGTTTTCTTAGTTCTCATCATGTTGGACTTCTTTCCTCAGAGTGATCAACAAAGGCTACTGAGCAGAAAAGAATTGGCTTGTAACCTGGTTGTTTAAATGCATTAGTAACTTGTTTTCATTTCTTTTGTTTTGTTTTTTCAGTGTTTTGTTTGCTTTTTTTCCCCCTCCCTCCCAGCGTAGGCCCAGACTTTGGAATATTGAGCAGTGTTTGCAAGCAGAGATGCACCTGAACAGCAGCTCCAAGAATTTTCATTTGGCGATTTGGGGATGAAATGGAACATTTGCATTTTTAACATTTTCCTACATAATCCCATCTTGTACCAAATATTGGGATTGGCTACTGGAAAATTAGACTTTCTTTTAAAAATGTACTAGAAGATAATTACTTTCTATCTGTATTTTACTTGATGAAAGCACTTTATTACCTTTCTTTCTTCTGTCTTTCTTTCTTTCTTTCCTTATTTATTTATTTATTTTTATTTATTTATTGGTTTTTCAAGACAAGGTTTCTCTGTGTAGCTTTGGAGCCTGTCCTGGAACTAACTCTGTAGCCCGGGCTGGCTTCCAACTCACAGAGATCCACCTGCCTCTGCCTCCCGAGTGCTGGGATTAAAGGCGTGCACAACCACCTCCCGGCCTACCTATATTTCTTATTTAACTTTTTTGAGACTGGATCTCAGTATGTAGCCCAAGCTAGTCTTGAGCTTACTGTGGCATTCATTCTGTCCCAGACTTACAATTCTGCTGTCTGTTTACATTAGTACTGAGATTATAGGTGTTCATCACACTAGTTTTCAGTTGTTTACTTTCCCTGTTTCTTTGTGGTCTTCCTTTTTTCTCTTGTTTCTCTTTCGATTTTTTAAAAACACTGTAAATTTATTTATTTATTTATTTTAGACATGTTTGTATATGTACGGGCACATGGCACTCTTACTCTAGTGAGCCATTTTGTTGGCCCTCTTTATTTTTAAACCTTAGTTATATATTATTTAATTTCCCCATTTTTTTTAAATATCCTGAAATTATGACACTGATAAAGAAAACTAAAAATTATAGATATTTACCCCATAGTGCTTGGAGTTTAAAATAGTAAATAGGATAACATAAATATAACTTTCTTTAGAAGTTTATTAAATCACATCACCATTGAAAATTTTCAGTGAGAGCTTTTTAAAATTATTTTGTGACCCAAAGAATATTTTTTCTTGACAGCTTAGTTAGTGAATAAAAATAAAACTACTTATACCTTTTTACTGTACAAATGGTCTTCTATATGCCACATTTAATTTTAGAAGTTATATAATTATATTTCAGTATTTTAATATAACAGATCTAGTTCTTCAATATAGGCCAAAATGGCTATTTTGTATGCTATTTACTGCAGAAAATTAAAAATTTATATATTGCCTCAAGTGATACTTTCTCTAGTAACATAAAGGTAATTTCAAGTGAATTAATATTATAGGTCAAGACTAATTGAGCCAATATCAGGGAATATGACTTAGGGTAATTACTGTCATCCTATGAGAACTTGTAGAATTAAAAAAGTCTTTGAAGTCAAAATTATCATTTGTATTTATTTATTGTATATCAAATGATTGTTTTAGAGAAATGATTATAAATACTGATCTGCATTTATAGAATCAAAAACTTACACCTTTTAATCAATTTTAATCTAAATTTTTCAATTTTTAAAAGCATTTCTTACATGTGCAACATCATTTCTAAATTACCCCGTTCTCCACACTCTCCAGGTTCAACTTGTGGAGTTCATTTAGTGTTGTCATTTGTATATGTGTTCAGGGATGACCACTTGTGAATGGACAGCCTATCAGGGGGATTATCCTTGAAGAAGACTGATTCTTACCCTCTCAGCAGCCATTAATTATCTGTACTATCTCATCTGGAGGTTAGACACTGAGATTTTCCCCATTAATGTTTGCATTTCAACTGGTGATGTCACTGTGCAGGTCTTGATTAGGTAACATATTCTTAATATTTCATGAGTACAACTTCTCTGTTATATACAGAAGATACTATCTCACAGCATACTTCCTGATTCTCTGGCTCTTACAATATTTCTGCCCCCTCTTCTGTGATGTTACCTGAGCCTTAGGTGCAGGAGTTACATTGTAAATATATCAATTGGGTTTGAGCACCCCACACTCAGCTGTTGTCTACATTTTGATCAACTGTTGCTTTCTCTAGTGGTCTCTGTCCACTACAAACAGATACTATTTTAAGGAAGAGTGAAAGCAACATTTTACCTGTGTTTATTAGGATAAGTATTTAGAAAGCAGTTAGAAATTACATTGGTTCAAGAAACTGCAGTTGTAGGTTCTCTTCTAGAGTCCATGGCCTCATCACCCACAGGTAGTTGGCTAGGTTTATATTACTTACTGAACAGGCTTTAAGTGCAATTAGAGGGCTTTTGGACACCCACAAGATATAAGTGACAGTATTGTAACCTTTTGGAATATTTTGTGTTCCTGGTCATTTTTGTGGTTCTTAGGCTTTATAGCTGCATAGGACTATTGATTGCTTTTCCTCTTTGTCAGCTTGCATAGCTCCTTTTGATACTATGAATGCTAGATAGATGCCAGGGAGTAAGCTTTGAGATCAGATTCAGTTGGATTCCTCCAAGTCTTATGTTCAAAGTGCAGGGGTTGTCAACCACAGGGTCTTATCTTCAAGACTGGGAAGGCAACCAAGGGCAATGGAAATTCTTTATATTGTTTTGGTTGTCTCTCATACTCCAATTACCAATAACTCCAGTGTAGGTTTTTCATGCCTGGTAGTGGGGTTCTTGTTAGTTAGTTTGAGCCTTCAGGGAGTATTATTACCTCAAGTGACATAACGTCATTTAAAGTAATAATATATATGTATATATTTTTACATATATGCTATAATTTTAAATAAGCTTATAATGCTTCTCTACGGCCTTTTCAAGCATTCTTAGTGTTAATTATCTTCCTCCCACACCCTCTCTGTATTGTCCTCCCTCCCCACCACCCCATTAAAGACATCTCATCATTTTTCTCATTTAATTCTTCATAACACCTGTGTTCTACAATCCCCCTCTCTATAATTCCTTGTACCTCCACCATGATTCTTTCTGGTTATTCCAGTTTATATGCTCATATCTCCAAATTTGGAGCAAATTTTCTGTATATTTGGTCTTGGATCAAGATGCAAAAGAACTAGTTCTAACTACAATATTGAGAAACACGTGTTAACAAATATTTATTATAGTTCAGCTGAGTCTATAAAGGAGTGTTTAAACCAAGTTATGGTGACATGGTGACATGTACTTTTAATGTAGACCTGAGAGGCTGACCCAAGAGAATAGTGATTTGGAGCTCACCCTAGGAAACTTATAGATACTCTACTACAGAAAAAATCATAGGAAGAAATGAAGGGAGATAGGGAGGGAGGGAGGAAGGAAGAGTGAGCAATAAAGAGAGAGGAGAGAGAGAGAAAATATTGATGCCAATTACTTAGAACATTCAAGATAAATATAATCAAAATAAATTACATGCATGTATATAAAAGTCACAATAAAATCTCTGTACAATGACTACATGCTAATAAAATATATGCTATTGAATAAGAAACATTTTGGTTAGGTTTTCTGCTTTATTATGTTAGTTTTTGTGCATGCAAGCAATAAGAAACATAAATGAAAAATAGCTCTACATATTCTGTGTCTACTCAATATTTGTAGCCTAAAAAGTCCAAACTGATTTAATGGGTTACCTACTCACTTCACATCACTTGAGACTCCTCCAAATTTGAAGCTGAAAAACCTATTCTGTAATTCTTCTCATTTAAGAAAACTAGAATTGTTTTTCACCACATTTTTTTGCTTTTTGTTTGTCTGTTTGTTTTTGTGTGTGTATGCCCAATATTTCTACTTCACATCTTTATGAATTTTCTATTCATATATGGTATCAAACAATGTTTAACAACAGGTGCTATGTTTAAGATCTTCATGTGCTGCAAAGTAAAAATAAATGTAACTAATGCATTTCTGTCAATAAGCAAGTTCCATTCTAGTGGAAAAGATGTATATAAAATTTTACTGCAATAATGTTACATATGGAGGAAATCAAAAGTCATATGATAATTAAATTGTAAGAGAGAGGATTCTGGGAATTCTAAGGCTGCAAGTGAATGAAAAGATGGAGCCCATGAAAGAAATGGAGGCTGAAAAGTTGAATGGATGCTGAATAATATGATACCTGTAAGTCAAGTAGAGTTCAGTTTTTATTGCAAGAGCACATGAAGTGGATTTCTTTTGTGAGACCATTTTCATCATTAAAATATCATAATTATCATTCTGCCTTTAAGAAGAGCTACTTAAATACTGAAAACCAAGTATATGTTCCTGACAATGCCAAACTGAAATACACACAGATATTGTTTCTTTTTGTCAGACCAAGTTAGCTGTAATGCATTGAGGTCTCTTCAGAATCAGTGAACCTGAACCTAAGTATATCAGATGACTGAAAATAAAGTACTAAGAGGAAAGGATTGCTTCATTGCCTTCTCTTTGTGACAGAATCTCCAAAATCTGTTTAATTAACCACTTTTATTTCAACTGGCATGTGAGAGTAGAAGCTCTATTCTAAATGGTTGGAGTTGAGGAATGAGAGTAGTGGCTAAAAGAACCCCTTATTTACTATCAAAGTTGATTTCCATCTGAGAGAAATGTAGGATACCTTGATTTCTCATCATCACACAATGGTTTCTATACGGAAGTAAACAATTGTCTTTTATTACTGACTATTGTCTCATTGCTAAGCCCCCTAAATGAAGCTTGGGTGTATCAATAATGGGTTAATGCAAGTAAATGTCTTTAAACAAAGTAGAACTCTCTCACTGTCTAGAATTAAGTCACATCATGAAACAAAGTACTGTATCAGTGTTTATCAAAGTTCCCAGCTTTTATCTAGAATTTGATATCACGGACATCATACATATTGTAACACTTTCTGGGATATCCAAGAAGACTTTATAGTCATTCTTACAATCAATAGAAACATCTTAAGTCATGTTAATCAAGCAATAATACCCAGTAATTACTCAGGCAGCAGGATTATTTTATTGGCTGCACCATATTCTGGTTATTCTAAATTCATCGATCTGACTTTAGGTAAAAGTAGTGAATGTAATGTCATACTCACTGAACCATCAAGCTACTTTTTGATAAAATACAATATACAGGAGATAAAAAGTAACTTGATTTCGATAAGGTACTAACATGTACAGACTCTCTTGGATTTTGGATAAATGTGTTAAGACATTTATAAAGACACTATAATTTTTAAAGTTGTTCTCCAGGCAGATATCAATGTCTAACTAATATTTTTCTTTAATTCAGTGGTTTCTTTATGATGAAAAATGGAATGGGGGAGGGAGTTTATATAGTTTAAATAGTTAAAAAATTGAATGATATTCACAGGTTTCTATAGAGAAAAAATATTTCCTATTTCCTGTTATTTTCCTAGCACATGTTGTTGGCTTAAGTCAATTTGATTTATAGCTTCAAAACTATTAATATATATATTCATATATATTATTATTCATTATATATTATTCATATATGTATTCATTTTCATAGAAATGCCTCCTTCCTAAAATAAAAATACCATAAAATTAAGGGGAATGGTTGCAAGAGGTAAATCTGTCCAGATTCTGGAATAGATAAACGTGTCCACAGTTAAGCTGATAGGATATTTATTTCTTTAGACTCCAATTTCTTCACCTGAAACACATTATACAGAGTTGCCAAGAAGTTGGTTGCTTGAAGTCCCATTGTATAATACTTGGCACATAGAAAGCTCAAAATAATCAAAATAATCTTAAATATTCTGCAGATAACTCTGCAATCTCTGATGATTCCATTTACCTTCACCAGAACTCATTAAAATGTCTTCTGTGATCCCTTGATATATAAAACTTATGTGTGAAGACATATTATAATGTATTGGGTAGATAAATTTTATTTCATAAATACAACAAAGCAATACTAGAATAGTCCAAGTTCCTTAGAAGTCCCAATTATGTGATCTGGCTTGGCAAATGATGAACACTACCTAACATCAGGAGTAAAGTTTGTAATATGGTTTAATTTACAATGAATTGCATACAGTTGCTACTAAGATGTATACAGGTGAATTCTAACTTATAAACAGTGTAATTCTAAATAGCTTATTTAGTGTCCTAAACTTGCTTAAGATGACCTAAGAGTTACACTTGTTTTACTAGATCTCTGAGCAGGTGTATAATTTGTTGAATATGTAATATCATCCTTATTTACTATGGATTCCTTGCTTTTTAAAGTATAATATCACAATATTTCTAAACTATGCTTCTTAGAGAAATCTTTCCATCGAAATATGTATCTTAGAGATATAAAACAAAGTAATAATTAGAAATTAAAGTTATATATTAGATATATTTTTCTCCTTTGGAGCTAAAATGCAGCAAACCATGGATCTCTGAAAATGACTTAGCAGCACAATTTAAAATCTTCCTAAATATTTCTTTTTGTAAATTATGTGCCCCTAGGAACAAAAAGCAAGTGGAGACTTTTATGTATTCTTTAATTTATATTCTTCAGAGAGGAGATGAATATTTTCTTTTTAAGTGTCTGCTGTGGGAAGCTCCATGGAGATGCAAGTTTAGTTAAGAGATGGTTTTCAATTACTTATTCTTATACAGTGTTCCATATACTCTTGTATACTTTTGCCTTTAAAGTGGTTCTCACATGTGGTTATCCAGCCTTAGACCCTTAGAAAGAATACAGAAAACTAAGAATGGTATTTCCTGAGTGGCACACTAGCTAGCATACTTTGTTTTATTTTTGGCATATTATGATCATTTATATTTTCTAATAAAAAACAGAAGCAAAAATTGGAACTTATTCCACAGTATGAATTTTCTAGCTGAAATACATACATATTTAGGTACATGGCTATACTTAAAATCTGTTTTCCCTTAAATAATATGCATGTGTCTTCAGATTGTCAGCAAAATTGGAGTATAAGAAGCTGATTACCACTGTCACAGAATAAAACTTAATAAAAATAGGAATATATAATATTTTTGTTTTGTTTTGAGACATGGTCTTATGTATCTTACGATGGCATTGAACTTGACCTTGAGCCCCTAATCCTGCTGTTTCTACTCCTGAAGTACTAGAAGTTCTGGGGTTACAGAAGTACACCACGACAGCTCATTTATGCAGTTCTAGATATGGAACCATGGCTTTATATATGCTAGAAAGTACTCTAGAAACTGAGTCACATTCTGAGCCCCAGAGAATCTGTCAATAGACAACAAATCACAGCACATATCTATATCCTATGACAACATATAGGGAGTATAACATTTCATGAGTTGACACTTTGGAATGGGCTCAGCTTAGCAGTTCTTTCATCTTATTTGAGCTTTCTCATTAATTGGTACACATCTAAAAGTTAGCTAACTGACTCTTCACTGAAGATTAACCATCTGCTGGCTTCGACAATAAGGGTAGTTGGCCAACTGTTCTTTCTTCCAGAGATTTTGCTAGGCTTCTTCATGTAACTTCTTGACAGAGTTCTAAGCAAGTTAACAATAGCACACTACACCACATAGTTTTAGAATCTGAGTGAGGCATTATCTTCACTGCATGCGATTTCTCTTTTTTAATTTATTTTTTAAATATAAATTTGTTTTTCTCCTTTTTTTCCTTCCCTCCCCACATCCTTTCCCACTCCACAAAAGGCCAAAGTCTGTCCCGTCCTGGCTCCATGGTTGTTGGTTCATTCTCTGAGAGGCCCCACAAGCCCAAATTAGTTGGTTCTGTGGGCTTTCCTGTGTTGCCCCTGACCCCAATGGCTTTTACAATCCTTCCTCTTCTTCCACAGGATTCCCTGAGCTCCACCCAATGTTGGGCTGTGGATCTCTGCCTCTGTCTCCATCACTTGCTGGGTAAAGGCTCTCTGATGATAGTTAAGCTAGGCACCAATTTATGAGTATAGCTTGTATCATAATTGAAGAAACTTTTACTAAAACATTAGAGCTATAATTACTTGTCTTTTCTAAATTACAGTCATGGTGGACATAGAAATCTTGAAAATGACTATGGGGAGATATATATATTTCAAACAAAATCCAGTACTACAAATTAAGCCTACTGGAAAATGAGTAAGTTGCCATTTATCTGTATACTACTGGCAAAGCAACTTAGAAACCATTTTATACTAGAGTGGAAGAATTAATTCTAACATTTTGTTAGAAGAGCTAAAATTCTACATGCCTTGTGGAGAATATATCAATAGTAGGCAAAGTATTTGTTTTTCCCTAATATAATAAAATACCTAGTATTACTTACATTCATAAAAGAGAAACTTGATTTAGCTCTCAGTTTCATACATTCAAGGATGCACAATAGATGATGGTCTTCCTGATGGTTCAGTTTACCACAAGGCACAACATGGAAAAAAATGGAAAAAGACAAGGATCAAACACATGTCCTTTTTCCTCTTCTCTTTCCTCTTCCTTCTCCTTTTTCCCTATCCTTTCCCCCTCTTCCCTCTTTCTCTTTCTCTCTCTCCCTCTATATCTCTCTTTCCCTTCCTCTTTTTCTCTCTCTAGATATAGTCTCCAGAAATAAATTCATGAAGTTTTACTCTTCTGATTGTCTCTAATCCTAATTATCTCCGAAGACCAGACCTTAAAACATCATAGTCAGTATCTGAGTTTAGATGTATGTTGCTGTGATAAAATGCCCTAATGAAAACAACTTAAAGGGAGAGTTTATTTGTGTTCACATTTCAAAGGAGCAACTGATCATGGCTGAAAAGTCAAGGAGGTAGGAACTTAAAGCAGCTGATCACACTGTATCCACAATTAGGAACAATGGGCAGTGAATGTGTTAGTGTTCTCCATTTTATACAGTTCAGGATCACCACTCAAAGAGTAGTCATGAACACAATGAAGATGTGTCTTCCTTGATAAATTACCCTAATCAAGGTAATCCATCATAGGTATGCCCCGAAGTCCATTTTTCAGATATTTCTAGGTCCTGTCAAGATAAAAACACTAACTATGATAAAGTCACGGTGCATTCCAAACCCTCTTTATTCATTCTCATCAATGAGGATTACATTTTATAAAAGTCCTTGCGACACACATTCAAAATATATTTAAACCACTGATACCTTTACTTGCCCCCAAATAGTTTACACTATCATTGGCACCCAATGTTTCTTGTGCTATAAGGAAAATGTCATGAATTTACCAAAATTAAAATCAATGTGGTAAAATTAGATACCATTATTAAATTACCATGATGCCTTGCACTTGAATAACTATTTTTTTCATTTAGAAAGTTGATTTGATTT
>LZPO01008082.1:15424-28384 GCA_001675575.1 Neotoma lepida
CTTTTGACAGGGTCTCATGTAGCCCAGAGAGGTCTCAATCACAATTGCTACACAGGTAAATCTGGCTTTGAATTCCCAGTCTTCTGGCCTCTAGCTTCCAAATGCTGATATTAGAAGTGTGAGCTGAGTTACTTTGTTTATGCAGTGCTGAGGACAGAACCCAGGGCTTCATGTATGTTATGCAGATACTCTTCTAACTGAGATACACCCCTTAACCTGGCAATGAAGTATCAATTTCTAAAATGAAATTAAAATTAAAATGTTAGGCATAGTGGTACACACCTGTAAACCGAGAACTCAGGATACTAAGTGTGGTTGTTTGAAAGAAAATGGTCCCCAGAGGAAATGGCATTACTAGGAGGTGTGGCCTTGTTGTAGTAGGTGTGTCTTTGTTGGAGGAAGTGTGTCACTGTGGAGGCAGGCTTTGAGATTTCACATATGCTCAAGCCATGTAACTTCCTTTTGCCTGTGAATCAAGATATAAGAACTCTCAGCTCCACCTCCAGCACCATGTCTGCCTGCATGCTGCTTTGCTTCCTGCCATGATGATAATGGACTAAAACTTATAAGTGTAAGTGAGCCACCACAATGAAATATTTTCCTTTATAAGAGTTGCCATGGTTATGGTGGCTCTTCACAGCAATAGAAACTCTAAGATACTGTAGAAACCCTAACTAAGGTGGGAGGATCAGTAGCCTGAAGGTCAGTTTGGATTATATAGCAAGTTCTAGGCCATATCCATCCCCATACTGTCTCTAACAAACAAACAAAACTCCAAAGAAAACAAATCACAATAAATAAACATATTGATACAATTGGATAATTTAAAAATGTCATCAATCTGGCTTTAGATATCATCTCGGATTTAACACTTGAGATACTGAAAAACACAGTGTGTTAATATATAAGCATCATAATTGAACAATATACACAACTCTAGGCCTGTGAGACACTGAAAATGTCCCTTTGCTGGAAACCTGCAGTAGAATTTCTGCATTGAATAGGGCTACAAATTAACGTACAGTTTGCCTTCTAAGTGCATTTGATTGTCCTTCTCTTTTGCATGCTTGATAGGCAGTCCAAGGTCCTGTGGCTACGTGATGCTTTACCCATAGTAACATCTCAACATCCTAAGTGTATTTAAATGTTGTTTTGTCCTTTCGAAAGAAGTGATCTCTTTGTTGTTTAAATTATATTACAAAATGATATAATTATACACTACAATGTGAGTCTTAAGAAATCATGTCTTTTAATTTATGTGCATTTCGATAACTCAAGTCTGCAAATTTGCATTGTTCACTAAAATTAATTTTGGTTTTTTTTTTTTTTTGTTTTTTTTCGAGACAGGGTTTCTCTAATTTTGGTTTTTAAAGCCTCCTTTCTTTAAGTTCTCTTTTTTTCTATGTGAAGTAGGCCTTACTTATAGACAAAAATAATAATTATAAAATGGTACAAAATTTTACCATGGAAAAAGAACCCAAACATAGTTCAATCCAACTCTGCCACTTTAGGAATACAAAATGTGGCTTCAGTTCTAAATTGGAAGCTTCTCTACCTGAGGGCTATCTACCTATTGGAAGAATGGTCAGGAGGGCAGCTGGGCCTTTGCAGGCATGTTCCTCGAGGGACTTTAGCTTCTACATTATCTATTGAGCTAAAACAATAACTTATACCGTTTGGGTTTTCCTTGAGAGGAATGCATTAATTTCAGGATATTTCAGACATAAGTATGAAAACCCGAGACACAAATTAACCACTATCCAAGAACTGTCTAAGAATGATATATACCCACATTATAACAGTGATTACCCCTAAGTCAAAGGGAAGGATGTAATGAGGAAGGGATACACAGTTATTTTCAAATGTGTTGATAACATTTAATTTCTTTAGTTTTGATTTGACCTTTCTTATCTCCTCTTCTCCACCCCCTCTCCTCTATTTTTTTTTATTTAATCTTTTCCCTTTCCTTCCCCTTCCTCTTCCCTTTCCCCTTTCCTTCTTATTACTTTCTGGATAGAGTTTTACTACCCCAAAAAGGCTGGATTCAAAATTACTATATGAATTTAAAAATGAAATAAAAGGAAGAGGGCATTACTATTCCTTGAGTATGGAGAAGATTTTGATTGTAGATATAAGGGAGAAAACAGGTAGAGGGAGGAGTCCAGGCTGAACATGGCCAGGTGACTAAACAGGGCTATGAGAGGAGAGAGGGAGAGGGAGAGGAAGAGAGGAGCTGCTGACAAAGACTACCAGGGCCAAGAGGCCAAGAGATGAGCACAGTCAAAATGGCTGACTTATATAGGCATCAGGCTGGGGGAAGGGAAGCAGAAACCCCGCCCCTTGGAGGGAGAAGTTTAGGGTAAGGGGTGAGATGAGAAGCGCTGGGAGGAGCCACAATCACTGACTGATGCTAAGAGAACTGGGAGGAGCCAGTGATGAGTGATGAGTGAGCGAAGCTTGGAGAGCAGGCCTGCTCTGCTTTGATATGTTAAATAGACATCTCAGTTAGCCATTTGCCTCTGGTTTCTGAGACCTAACACTATGTATTCCAGGCTGGCCTTGAAATTACCATGATTCTCCTGTCTCAGTTTCACCAGTGCTGTGATTACAAGCATATGTCACTATTTCCTAGTTTACCCTTTTTTCTTTAACAAGTTGTTTGTGTGCCTGATTCAATACAAAACAATTTTTTTTCTTTTAAAAAAATGATCAAAAGAAAATCAAAGAAACAGTCCCAAAGACAATAGCCATTGCCCTATAACATTCAGCCAGGAATGCGTAGAGCAGGACAAGAGAACTGATTTCCTGAGTCACATTAAATTGTCTTTCAAAGAATCCTTGGGGGAAAAAGGTGATGGGATTGGCTATTTTAACTTTTTAATTTAATTAACTTTTTAAAGCTTATTTAAGACATCTTAAAATTTATAAAATATATCTAAGGAGTTTCATATTAGAGTGAGAATTTTGTTGTGACTTTGGACTATGTACCTTGAAATAAATGAGAGTAAACATAAGTGTATAAAAACATGAAATAGGGCAAACAACCACTTACAATTTTTTATTATCTCCTGTATTGATTCTGGACATTAAAATATACACATCTAAGACTTGGCTTAAAAGCTGTCATGGGCAACATGCTTTACATGTTCTTTTTATTATTATTATTCTCTCATATATTACATATATGACTGTTTTCCCCTTCCTCCCCTCCCCCAAGCCTCTACCTGACTCCCCACCTCCCCTGTCTCATAGATCCACCTCTATCTTCCTCCTCTCAGAAAGGAGCAGACCTCCCAGGAACATCCACCAAACACAGCATAGCAAGCTACAATAAGACCAGGCACATACCATCATATCAAGGCTGGAAAAGGCAGCCAAGTAGGAGGAAAGGGGTCACACAAGTAGGCAAAAGAGTCAGAGACAGCCCCGGCTCCCACTGTTAGGAATCCCACAAGAACACCAAGCTATTCAGCCATAATATATATGTGGAGGACCTAGGTCAGACCCCTAAAAGCTCCCTGATTTGTATGAACCCATGAGTCGCAGTCAGTTGATTCTGTGGGTCATGTTCTCTTGCTGTCCCTGACCCCTTCACTGTCACCCCCAACCCCCCCAGGCTTCTTCTTTTCCCTTTTTTTCTTTTTTCTCATTAGGGTTGCCAGTTTAATGTGTTCCATTATGTAAGCTTATACAGAGAGAACAGATATAATTGAGGCCCTTCCTAAAGAGTGGTCCTTCATGTTTTTCATGAAATGAGTAAGAACAGTTTGTGGCAGATCCCACTGTTTTCATACCGTCTCGGATACACAGCTGGTGAATTGTTTAGCTCTCAGCTTGTAGCCTGGCATGCATAAACAGGTCTGCCATACAGGTTCTATGGTAGCTGTGAACAGAAAACTCACACAGCCCAATGTGGAGAGTGAGAAGAAATCTAAAAATGCTTTAATATGACATATCTTAAATTTTAGGAATTCTTTACTAGATTACTTTATTTGTGGAAAATATTACAGTCTAATTATCCACTTAACTTCAATTGCTGTTTCATTAATTGAAGTTAATGAATTCAATTTATCTACTTGGAAGAGAATGTAAAAGATCACAGTAAACTTATTTTTGGACATTTAAAAAAACCTGTTGACAACACGATCAAACATCTACATATTTTTTCATCTTCTATAAAAATGCTACTGGAGGGTGATAGTTTGTTGAACATGATAATATAAGAATGTACTACATGTTCATATGTCAAGAAAGCTTAAATTTTGGCGCACACATTAATCCAACAAAGAAAAATAATATCCTTTAGAATATTTTTATTTAATAAAAACTTGAGCAAAAGTAATTTAACACAGTCTAAATTTAATCAGAAAATCTGTTTGGTTAAGCATCTTATTCCCTGAGTGTTTTGCAATATATTGTTTATCCCCAAATTCCCATTAGATGTGATATCTAAATAATTTCATTTGTGTTAAATTGAAGAAACATTTTTGAATAGTAGAGATAATGTTTAGTTCCACCATATTTTTCTATTGTGATATCAAGCACCCTGTGTTTAATGGGTTGAAAACAAGTACACATCCAGTTAGAGAGCTACAGCTCTGGTTATTGTGACTACTCCATTATCTGGGCTGAATCCTGTCTATTTCTCTCATAGACAGCTATTCAAGTAAATTCCCTACTTTCCCTCAGTGAGACCTTAACATCTGTATATTTAGGTATATTCAGCAACTGACATTTTCTTAAGAATATATGAGCTCTAAACTTGTTAAGACCCTTCTGCAAAAAACCAAGAGGGAACACCTTGTGGTTTCCCTGCTATTATATAAAGAGCCACATAATAATAATAATAATAATAATAATAATAATAATAATAATAACAACAACAGTTATCTTCTTTCTTTCATTAAACACCCCAATGAAAACCCATTCATGCTCAAGTGCTTTTGTTAAGTAACATTACCATTTGTTCTGATTTTTGGTATAAGAGTTTTGCCATGATTGCAGTCTTATATATTGAACTGATGTTTTCCAATAGACATGGCATCTGCAGATTTTTGTATTTCAGAACCACAGAAAGAAGTAAAAATAAATGAACAAAAAATGTTTAAAATATAGCAAATACATGCTTTTACCTTTAGCTTTTGAATTTAATTTTCGGGTTCCTTGGCTTTATCCTTTCTTTTTGAATAGACTGGTGCTTGTTCCCCACATATTGTCGTCTCTTCAGGTTTGTGAGTCCATGATTCTGTAGTATTGTGTGTATTGTTCTCCAGGTATAGACTTCAGTAATGTTACTTGGATACAGAAAATTAACTCCCTTCACCTGGAAATTTTTATGCATTCTTACATTTCCCCCTAAACATGATAAAGTGTTTATGGTTACCTCAGCTGATTTTGTGCAGACGTTAGGGAGTATATTTAACTCTATATGAGTTTGATTTCTCCATGAATCATATGCTCAACTTGAAATTGATTGTCTCTTTTGTGTTCAAATTAAAAGTCTCTGCCATATATACGCATGCACCACTTCTATGTACATGAAGTTTTTCAGTGAAAAAAAATTAGTGATAGAACTGTATACCCCATGAAAAGATGTTGGGCTTTGCGTTTGTTGGATTTTTCATCACAGTGTCAAAATACCCGATGCAAACAACTTCAGAGGATGAAATCTATAGTGACTTGGTCCATGGGCTTTGACAGATTATTATGTTGCTAGAAGCATGTAGTGGAGGCTCTTCATCATCTCTTGGTGGGCAAGATACAGAAAAAGGGAGTGCCCATTCTCTGAAGCTTCCTCTTCCCTCTTTTCGCACATCTAGGTACCCAGTTTGTGAGATGGTTCCACGCACATTCATGGTGAGTCTTCCTCCTTAGTTAATCTTCCCTAGAAATACCCTCATTGACACAATCAGAAGTGTGCTTTATTAGCCTCCTAGACACTCAATCCAATCATGTTGACAGTTAAGATTAAGTACCATAGGCTCTCAGTCATCACAATGACTTCATCATTTCTCCAAATCATAGAGACAACAGAGGGAGATTCTCAGGTTGTGGACACTTAGGGATAAGAAAGTAGCATTGACCCACACTCCCCTGAAGGTTCAGATGCAAAACTGTAATTTTACTTTTGCATAAATATAATTATACAATTTATTTAATCTGTTATTACTATAGAAAGGAAAAATGCAGGAGCATTTAGTTCGGCATAGATGAAAGCATGTAGATTTCCACCAGGAGCAAATGCATGAACTGAGTGACCACTGTACTTAGTGTCTAATTAAAATTTCAATTGCTGTGCTGTAATTGTTGCAAATGTTTGGGTCATTTTCAGGGATATGTTTAAAAACAATGCTTGATGCATCTCAGCAGCAGGGTTCATGCTTAATATGTGGGAAGCTCTGGGTTCAACCTGTAGCACCAAGATGGTAGGAAAATGTAATGCATAGTGGTAAACAGAAAGAATAATCTAGAAAGTGTTACCTCCATAATATGTAGTAAATCATTTAACCATGCACACATGTGTATTTATATGCATATATACACATACAACACACACATATGGAAGAATGAAGATTTATATATATATATATTGCATTATATATATATATATATATATATATAATGTACACTTGATGAGGAGTGACATTTGCTAAATATTGGAGGAGATGAGGACATCAGCTGTGGAGAAATCTGGCAGAAGAGTATCACCAAGGGGACATATAACCACTGCTATGTGACACTATTCCCAAGAAGATATGAATAAGCATCTAGTCACTCAGAAGGGAACCAAAAACAGGTGAAAGTAAGACCACTACCAAAGTCCAACTTAGTGACACAATGTATTTTACTTGGGGTCCTTGCAGGAATATTAGTGAGAATTACTCTCAGGAGCACAAATGACTCAAAGACAGCCATTTCACCAATAACCGTCCAAGCACATGTGGAGACTCATGGCATGACTTCTAGGTAGCTCACCAGGTTAGGGAGTGCCTCCTTCAGGGAACTCAGCAACACACTGAGTGTGTTCTAGGCAACTTGGCTTGTCAGAGTGTCTATAAGCTGTCCTTAGAGCTTATATATATTTGGGAAGTGAGGGGCCTAGTGAATCTGGCCAATTTCAGGGACTCCATGAATCTTTGGAATTGTTCCTTCCTAAGATTAAGGTCTTCCCTCAAGATGAAATGTTCTACCTCCCTTTAGAATACTGTATGTCTTAATGAGTGTCCCTCAATGTTGTAACTTTTTTTAAATCAGAGGAAACTGTCATATAACCACCACATGCAATTCTTGAGATTTGGAGAATACTTGGTATGCTAGAAGATTTAAGTAGCCCTAGTCAAGTGAGAAAGACAGAAAGAGAGGGGCATGAGGTCAAAATTTTAAGCAGGAAAAGAAATATGTTGGGATTGTCATAAGATTTAAAACATGTTAAAACTCTATTTATTCATTCATTCATTCATTCATTCATTGTGTGTAAGGAATGAGTAAGTGGCATAGCATGCCTGTGGAGGCTAGAGGATAACCTGTGGGAATCGTTCTCTATTTCCAACATGTGGATCTTTGGGGATCAAACTCAAATTGTCAAGCTTGATGGCAATACCATTACATGCTGATCAGGCAATACCATTACAGCCAGCCCCATCATGAAGTACAAACAGAGAAGTGACACAGTTTAACTTCTTTTATTTAGTTAGTCATTTTTCTGACATAGGATTTCAGTATGTTGCCCAGGCTGGCATGGACCACTGAGCTCATGCTATCCATCTGCCACAGCTTCCTGTGTAGCTGAGGATACACATGAGTGGTACCATACTTGGCTTAGTATTTTATTATTTAACTTAACTTTATCATGCCGAGGGGAGAATCTAGGCCTTTGTGCATACTAGGAAGGCTCTCTATCACTGATCCATGCACTTAGCCTTATGTCTTAACTGAGTTATTCTAACAGAAGTGTTGAGCACAAAGTGTAGCAGGCAAGAGTGGATATACAACATAGGTCAGCTATGCACCATTTCAATCTACAGGCAAGAGATGATGGTAATTTGGAAACAATGAGAAGTGGTTCAATGTGGAATATTTTGAAGAAACATATTGGATATATAACTTCACAAAAACACATTGAGATTAACAAATGTGTTTTATATCCATCCATCCATCTATTATCTATCTATCTATCTATCTATCTATCTATCTATCTATCTATCTATCTCTTATTTTTAATTGTGTGTATTTATCTGTTTGTGGTTGTGTGCATGTGATTGCAGGTCCCCTAGGAGGCCAGAAGAGGGCGTCAGATTCCCTGGAGCTGGAGTTACAGGTGAACGTAAATTGTTCAATGAGTTGGTCCTGGGAGACAAACTTGGGTCCTTTTCAAGAGAATTACGCACTCTTAACTTCTGAACCGTGTCTCCAGCTCATCCTGCTATAATTTTAAGGTTATTCTTTAAGGATTAGAAACATTTTTTAAAAGTACTTAAAACTGGTTCACACTTAAAACTTACCAAAGTAATTTGTTATTTAAGAGAAACACAGTGAATCTATCCATACAAAGGCTTAAAAATAATGTGTCTACTCTCTAATTCCCGTGTTCTCTGTGTCAATTTTTACACGTCACAGAGTTTTCTAAAGAAGAATATGTCTTTTTTTACATAAAATCTTCTCTATTTCTGCAATAATTTTTGTAAAGCAAAAATTCTCCTTTTTTGAGAGAGAGACTATCACTGTTGCCAGCTGTCTCAGACTGGCCTTGAATTCATGGTCCTCCTGCTTCAGGTTCTTGAATAGTTGGGATTATAGGCATACACTACACTGTGATGCCAGGGTAGGAGCATTTTTGAGAATGGAATTATAGAAGTTTATAATAGGTGGTAGTGTAGCACTTAAAATATATTTATATTTTATGTAAAATGGCATGTGAAGAGCCTGCATATGCTGAAACTTATGGGAAGTTAGTCACAAAACACACAGAGTGTATTCATCAGAGACTTTGGTATCAATGCTCACAGTGAAAAATATTACTGGTAGGGAAAAACCCTCCTTTACTATAGCGACAGGACATTATACTACATGATTTTAATGGGCTGGTGCAATCCAACTATAATTAGATGCATCCACTGCCTCTGATGGAGCTGCCAGGAACAGAATCCTTTCTTTTGCATGTCACTGGAGAAAATGGACAAATTGTTACTCTCAGTCTCTTTAAAATAGCTCTTAATCAGTCATCAAAACTATTTTTGTCCATTTTGATTCCACATAATTTATGTTGATTATAGACCATTGTTATTGTTAAAATTGATACATTCTTTTAAAGGCAGTGCTTCTGACCTAAGGAATCCATAGTTCAGTGACAGCATACTTGGAAATCATGCCTTACATTGGCTATTTTCCTGGGAATATTTGGCCAGAGGAATATTTTTCTTTGTCTTGCCTTATCTTTTATTTGTTTATTTTTTCAAGTACAGAACCTCACGTATCTCAGTCTGGCCTCCAGCTTGCTTTGAAACTTGCTGAGGATCACCTTGAATTTCAGATCCTCCTGCCTCTACCTTCTGGTGTAGGCTTCGTGCATGCTAGGCAAGTATGCTACCAATGGAGCTATTATACACTTCCAGCCCTCCATTTGTGTTTGGTTCTCCCTATTTTCAAGTTCAGACTGTGAATATTTTCTGACTCAGTTTAAACATACTGAAGATATATTGTATTTTGAGGCTATGGTTCTGTTGACTGAGTATAGTTTACATGGAGACATCTATTCTTTCAAAATCTATGTAAAATTCACTTGAAACCATTAAAGGATTAAGACTTTCACATTTTCAATTTGAACTAACTGCATCCTGGATTTCTGCCAGATCTCACCACGTGAAGGTATATTCAAAAGCTGTTCATCTGGGATTAGTCTCATCTCACTGATTTCACTTCCTGATTAACAAATGTGTAAGGGCCAATTGCTTTCAGACAACCAATCAGGTCTTTCCATGCATTTAACCTATTTTTCAAATCGTTAATATGAAATCTGCCAAAGAAGGGTTATAAACAAGAACTAGGATAGATTTTTTTTTATTTCAACTCACAAAATTAAATCTTGTCCTACCTCAGTCTAGCCAGTTTCTTAATGCTGAGAGGATAACCAAAAATATGTTAGCAAAATCCATGTAAAAATACAGCAATACTATTACTTGAAGATATCAGCAATTCTTTCCCTCATTTCTTTATTCATGTTTTTTGTGATTACAATTTGAGATATACTGTGTTTGAGAGCATTTTGCAAGTGCTTCCATGCTCTTCATTTTGTGCTGTAACTACTTTGTAGTGCTTGAATAATTATATAGCTGTGGATTAACTTATTTTGGCTAGCTTACATGTATAAAAGTTCTCTGACAGTGTGTTGCTAAAGTGTAAATTGGTTTAAACTTGTTTAGCAGTTCAGAAACCTAGCATTGCCTAAGTACTGTGGCTGGTCCCCCATTATATATTAAAGTACAAACCTTTTAATGATGACTCTCCTAGCCACTCTATGGGAGTTACCATGGACACTAAGAGGCACTCCACAGCCAAATCAGGTGGAGAGAAAAACCTGGTTCTTTTTCATATATTTTAGGTATCTGCAGACTTTCAGAACTGATTCTATCACTAAATACATGGCATTTAGCTTTAATTTATCAGATTTTTCTGACAGCATTTCATCTACAGGTTTTTGTTTTGTTCTCTTCTGTACTCTTCTGCATTTCATCTCTGTGAAAGACCTTACAGTGCAGAAACATGATAATTTCCTAGATGTTAGTTAGCTCTGGCAGTAAAGCCTGTATTGGACTGATTGGCCTGGCAGATAAGGAGAGATTTTCATAGAATATCTCCCCCTCAGCAAGATTCATTAAGTCTAGAGGAGAAAGATTTATTTCTGTCTACACCCTTTCATTTGGTAAGTATAATCTTGCTTGTGTTTTTCTTGTGTTTTGTGGTTGTAGCTATATGTACTTAAAACCAGTTCTTGGGAGGATCTTCTTTTGTAGGGATTTATTGTACTGTTAGACTTTTAAGGGCTATTTTTCTATGAGAAGTTTAATGTACTGGAGGACAGGATTATGTGTTTACTATAACATATGTTTTTATCCTCTAAAATCTGTTAATTAAAGGGTATTGTGAGTCCAGTTTTAAGGAGAGGGCAAAATTAGGGCTAGTGCTTTATATTTATACAATAATTTCATTTTTTCTTGTATTTCTCAAACATCTATGTAAATTTGTATTCATGTATTACAATTTTGCATATTTAACAGACTTCTACAGTTGCTCTACGGCAGTGACTAACCAAGATATTGTAAAAAATGGGAAAAAATACATCTTTTTGTAATTCTAGTCATATATATCTTTACCTTTGAGTGAATTAAAAATTTTGCCACTAGAAGGCTTACACAAATTTAAGCCCCTTTCACACAACCTTTTCTATGTCTTTTTATAGTTTGTTATTAAATATACATAACCAGCAACATGGTGTATGATACTATCCTTGTCTTACTATATTAACTACCTTTATTCAAGCCACTTGTTCATAATTCCACCTACATTGGCAAGATTATTATTTGTTTTCATCTCTAGAGCAAATGCCCAACAGATACATTAGGAAAATAGGTAGACAGCTGGTAAACAGACTGGTTTTCTGCCGCAGGGCTTGCAAAGCAGTTCACCAAATCCATCTTTTACTTGTTCATTTCCTACCATTTGAATTTGCAAATCGGCTGCTTTTGCCTTCTAAGTGCTTGAATGTCTCTAGTGTTGAAAAGAAGTTGGGTGAAACAAAACTTGCTCTTCATCAGCTTTCGCATTAGTTAACGGGTTTTCTTTTACTGCGTTCTGTAGCACTAGTTCTTTTTAAATTGTTGAATTGGAAGAATTGTAAGAAACAAAAGTTTTAAGTTTATGGAGTACAATATAATGATATTTTCATTTATGTATATATTTTGGTATATCTGAACCATATTAATAATATATCTATTACCTAATTCTTACATTTTTTGTGGTTAGATCACTGAAAAACTACTAAAATTTTATTGGTTTGCCTTTTATTTTTAATTTTAATGACATTTTGAAAGACTATTGTATTTGCTAGCATACCGAATTACTATTTTCAGCACTTAATTTCAGTATGATTTTGGAATTTTAGCAATGACTTTCCTAGGTATTCCTCTCTTGGACCCCCTCCCATTTTGGGGAGTTCATTCTCACTTTTCCATAGTAAATCTATATTTATTCTGCTAAAATGGCATTTCTATTATTATTATTATTATTATTATTATTATTATTATTATTGGTTTTGGATAAAACATAATCATAGTTATAGAAACACAAGCAATGTTCAAACTGTTTTCAAGCATTGAGTCAAGGGACAATTTCTTTATGCAAAGGCGAAAGCCAGCCAGGGCCAGCAGTGTCCATTCAGGACTGTAAACTAGAAAACTATTCATATTTGGAGATAAGGTGATATTCTTGAACCAAAAAAATATCATGATGATCAAGTTGGCCACTGTTTGTGAGCCCTCATTATGTTCTAGGCACTATATATGGGGAGTAAACAGGATTCCAAGGCACTGCTGGAAGTTGGAGCAAGTGACTGTCACATACACTAGGGAAATTGTCAGAAATTATTTTTCTTAAGCTAGGGTCCTTGGCTACATAACAAGTTTCTGTTAGCATCCTAAGCTTGAAAGCCAGTTCTGATTCTGGTCTCTCAGTGACTGTTACATTCGATTTGTCACTAAGTTGTCTTGATGATAGCTTTTAAATATTTGTCACCTAATTTTCTTCTCTCACTCTTTAATGTCCTTCCATGCATAGTTTTTAGAATTTGAAATTTTTTTTTATTAAAAGATTTTCTTATTTTACATACCAACCACAGAACCCCCTTTCCTCCCTCCTCCCTCCTCCCGCCCCCCAGCCTTGCCCCTCAACCCACCCACCCCCAATCCC
>LZPO01008082.1:30839-41896 GCA_001675575.1 Neotoma lepida
TACTGGATGATTCTGTTTCTGAGGCCCAGCATGGGCGGCAGGAGCTAAGAATTCAGAATTGCTACCTTGGCAGTGAGATCGGCGATACTCACCGGTAGGGGATTGGGAGGGCCCATTGTAGTGCTGGAGAATTCATGTCCTTGGTCAGAATGATGCTTAGTGTGTATAGATGTAAAACTTCATTAAGCTGTGTACTTAAGATTTATGTGCTTTAGTGTAGGTTATCATATGAGGGTGAAAAAAATGTTCTAAATGAGACAGATTCATGATAGACATGTGAGAGTTCTCTATCAAAAGGTGTTAAATTAATTAATTATTAATCTCTGTAAAGTAGAATTGGCAGGCCAAGCATGGTGTCCTATGTCCTAGCACTTGGGAGGTAGAGGCAAGAAGATCAGGAGTTTGACATCTTCCTCCTCTGCACATGGAGTTCAAGGCCAGTGTTGTGTACAGGAGACCCTGTCTCAAAAAACAACAAAATTAACAAAAGGTAGATATTGGCAAGCTTTTTCTTGTCGAGTGAGTGGCAGATAGGAAATCTTTTCGGCTCTGTGGGCTTCAGTGTCTGTCCTGATGTGAAAACAGAAACATTCAATATGTAAATGAATTCATGAGGCTCTCTCCAGTTAAACAACTTAAAAAACAAACTTGATTTAGTCTATAGGCTATGTTTTGACAAATCCAATTTTTAAAAAATAGAGTCTCTTAAATGAATGCAAAAGAACATAAAAAAAAGTTCTAAGAGAGTTCAACACAAATAAATGAGCTGTAAAAAAATCCAGGTTTTGAGGGGTGGTTATTCATGTGGTAGGGGGATTTCTCTTTAAAACAATAAAATAAACCAGGTGGTGGTGGCACACACCTTTAATCTCAGCACTTGGGAGGCAGAGGCAGAAATCTCCATGAGTTCTTGGCCAGCCTGGCTAAGTATCAAGTTTCAGGCCAGACAAGACTTCAAAGTAAGACTCTGTCTCAAAAAACTAAACAAACAAACAAAAAAGAAAGTAAGAAACTAAAAAGAAAGAAAAGAAATTTACGGATATATGTATTTTTCATCCCTGGGATTCACATGATGGAAAAAAAAGAACCAATTCCTGCAAGTTGTCCTCTGACCTACACATACACACACACACACACACACACACACAGACAAATAAATAAATCAAAACCCATCGATGGCTGAACATTTCCCTTGATATCAAATCCTAAGTTTTTATTTTGGTCTCTGTGGCTAAGGGAGATTTTTCACACGTTTTATCATTTTGACCTCATTTTGTGTCTCCCAGCACTTTCTTCTGACTATTCATCATGACCTTCATTCATTTATTTGAATGAGTGTGCTGATCTGGAGTCTTTGCTCAAACACCTCATTCTTTTTGTCTTACTAACACTTGCTAATTCTTTTGTTCTCTGTATAGATAATTCCTTTCTCAAGAGCTTTCTATGACTCCTAGTCTGGTTAGGTTAGCCCCTCTCTGTATTCCCTTATATTTTTCTCAACAATTCCTGGCATTCTAACCTGTACTTAGGCCATTTCCCCCACTACAACATGAATTCTCTGATGACGGCGACACTGTTGCTGCCTGCTAATCATTGTTTCTCGCCCACTTTTCACAGAGTTCAGCACACCCTAGTTGCTTACAAATGTGTGTGCCAATTCAAGGAAAGATTGAAGAAACAAGAATATAAGTTTTGCAAGTGAAATTTGGGGGACATTCCAAGTCTTCTTCTGGAATCCAGGCCCAGTCAGGGTTGTCAGTGACATCTTAGTGGAGGCATTCTGGGGCTAGAATGGACCAAGAGTTCCTGATCCTATGTCCATTTGGGGTTATTCCTTTGCTTTTTCTGCTGCACATGGTTTCATAGTAGCACATGACTTCCATGGAAGTCAGCCAAAGCATGGCAGGCCAATTGAAGCACAGGCTGTGAGCACAATCCTACCTGTCCCATGTAAGAGCTGGCAAGGTATTGTCTAGTCTGGAAGAAGAGGGATGATGAACAGCCTTGGCATCCTACTCTGAAGACATCATTCCTACTTACTCCTTTGTTCCCATGGGAGTGGAAAGAGTGTGGTGATATATTGTGTACCCTAATAAACTTGTCTGAGGATCAGAGGACAGAGCCAGCCACTAGATTAGACATAGAGGTCAGGCAGTGGTGGCATATACCTTTAATCCCAGCACTTGAGATCTCATGCCTTTGCTTGGGAAGCACACATGCCTTTAATCCCAGGAAGTAATATGGCAGGACAGAGAAAGGTATATAAGGCATGAGGAAACAGGAACTCACTCTTTTTAGGGTGAGGATTTCATAGAGGTAAGAACTAGTGGCTGGATGTTCTGCTTCTCTGATCTTTCAGATCAGATCACCCTGAAAAAAAAGAAATTTGGGGGACAAATTAGTCAGATATGTATGCTAGGAGGACTTCAAGAAGCCAGTTGGATCAACCTCCCACATCATGTTGGAATCCCTACTGTATCCCTCCCCATGAAGCCCTTTATGCTCTCTTCATGAAAACTTCCAGAGTACATTTTTAAAGACCCTTTGGATGCCTCAATATAATTACTTATTTATTTTTGTGCTGTAGTTAAATCTTGGATCTTGTGTTTGTAGAATCTGTGTTGGATCACTTGGTAGTATCTCATGCTGATATATGGCTTCTTTGCATTTAACCAGTTACTGTTATAACTTTCATCCACTTTTTTACTTTCTGTCTTTCATCCAAGCTCAGCCTTCTTGAGCAAGACAAAAGCAATGTTTTTCTCCTTTCCAGAAAAGCATACCCCCAAGTTGGAAGGGTATCATCAAGTACTTCCTAAACAGTGTGTTCTGAAGTTTTAATATGCAACAGAAGTTTTTAAGGAATATGTACATGTAGACATCCTGTTCTCATCCCCTGAGACTCTGATTCCATAGTTCTGGGGTTGATTATGTGGATCAGAAATGTTCACAAGAACCCTAGAGAATTTTGATGCAATAATCCATGGATTGCTTGTTAGAAAAAAATGCTAGACAAAAATAGTTTTAAATTACTCAATTAATGGTATTTATAAAATCTGACTTTCGGAGTTCAGAGTTCTGTGGTTTCTTTACTGTAGTGCTTGCAATGGAGTGCAATATCCAGGGTTCTGTTGCTGTTATGGCTTATTTTCTAGACAGTCTCATGCAGCCAATACTGACTTTGGATTCAGCTGAACCTCAACTTGAACTCCTGATCCTTTTGTTTTTATCTCCCAGGAGCTGGAATTACAGGTGTGGGCCAACCTGTCTAGCTTCAGTAACATTATCAATAATACAAAGTGTAATTATGCTATGTCATTTAGCCTTATATATGTTCCACTGGCATTTTCCACAATTGTTTCTCAAGTTTTTAGGAGGTGTAAAACATTATTGACTCCATCTCCGTGTGTGTGTGTGTGTGTGTGTGTGGGTGGGTGTGTTTAGCATTCAGGATTGAACCCAGGGCTTCAGACAGCTGTAACTCCAGGTCTTGTGATTGTGTTGTTAAGTAAAACCTGTTAGAGCAAGAATAAATGACGGAAAAGCCATGGTCTTAAGGTTACACATAAGCAAGCAAGAACAAATGGGATGAGATAACAGTACATGATGGCATGTCCTCAAAAGGAGTAGCAATGGGTCCAAGACCTACCATGCAAGCTTTTCAATAACTTTTTCCCTGTCTCACAAACGAACAGAATTTTCCCACTATTATTCATTTGTGAGAACTGCAGCTCACTGTCACCTATTGATCTTCTCTCTCCAGCAGAAAAATGATCCGCTTCATCCCTTATTAGGAAGTTGGTAGACCTGCTGCCTGTCCCCTTAACTCATGATAAAAATCAGCATTCTGTAACCAGCCTTCCCTACTTCAGCTGATGGAACCCTGGCATCCTTTGAAATGTTTTTGTTCTTCAACAAATGATTGAGGGTAATCTCAAACTCTGCAAATTGTTACTAGTGCAATCCTTCCACATGCATACAATTTGAATAGGTCTGGCAAGATGCATTTAAGCTCATAAAAGTGTCACTGAGTGTTATGAATTGGCTTTACATGCCTCAGTACAGCCAGTGTACAGATTAGCACTTTCTATTATGACATCCGAATTCTGCTCTTGACTACAAAGAGCAGAAAAAATTTATGAGCCAGAAAACCTTTCTTGGATTTTGCCTTAGGGAAGGAAAGAATGAAATTAATTCGCTCACAGGATGGGAATATCAATCTCTGAGGAATTGGGGGTGGGGGATAGGGCAGTCACACTGAGTGAAAATACAGTTGATGAAATTAGTTCTTAGTATATTTAGATGAAATTACCAGTCTTGAGAAGAGAGTCAAGGTTGTAAATAAAACTTTGAAACACAGCAGCTTTATATTCAATTAAAGGATAGAGGGATAGTCTCAGCTATGATATGGACAGGGGATAGTTTAGAATGTGGAACTAAGAAAGAAGGGATCATATTTCAGTACATTCTAAAATTAAACAAATTCAGTTCTTACATGCATACATGTGTGACTCAAACTCGATCTCTAGGAACAAAATATAGAAGGAAGCAACTCTGGGGCTTAGATAACAGTCACCATTGCATTTCTGTTTAACAGAACTATGTTTTTCAGTATCGTATATGTACCAGAACTTAAAAATAAATTTACTATTGTCTCTGCCTTTCATGGTTCCCACCCAAGTGAGAGCAAACAAGACAAAAGGAAGGTGGTAGTAGCAGGGTGTGGTGGCACTCATTGTAACCCTGGCACTTTGGAGGCAGAATCAAAAGAATCACAAATTTATGGGCAGCTATGCTACACATGGTGACCATGTCTCAACAAAACTAAAAAGTATAGTGATACAATCTGGTAGAGATAGGCACAGAGTATTTTTAAGAACTCACTGAATTTGAGGGGAGCCAACTGATGAGAATTTCATGAAAGGCTTTTTGGGGGGTAATGACACATGACTTGAATCCTGAAGGACCCTAATGGAAAGAATCTGGGGAGGTCATTTGGATTGAGAGGAATAGTAGGGCATATCATTAATGTGGTATGGTGCTACCTGGAAGGAGGAACAAAGCAGATGAGAATGGGGGATATGTGCCTCAACAAGCATAGTGAAAGGCCCACATGCCCTGCTAAGGTAGCCAGACTTTTTAAACAGTGGGAGGGAGAATAAGTCACAATTTGTGGTAAATCACTTGGCGGCAGCATGGAGAATGGAAGCAGGTACTACCAAAAGAAAGGGGGCCAGTTAAAAGCTCTCTAAAAACTCAGGAGAGAGATTAAAAAGTTCTCACCAAAGGTAGTAGAAGGAAGATGGCAGCAGAGGATAGATTTGAGAGTACTAAGGAACACTTCTTTTTGTCATTACTTTGCATTGTTTTAACTCAAAGTTTATTTTCCCAGGAACTCTAAATGGTTGATACGATAGCATCTGAAATAGGGGAATGGAAAAAGCCTGGAATGGTGTGTGTGCCCTAATTTCTGCTTTTGAGGGCTAAAGAAAGAAACTTACTATAAGTGTTAAGTTAACTTGGGCTACATAGTGAATTTTAGGCAAAACTGTGAGATTTTTTTTAAAGCATACACAGTGGAATTTTATTCAGTCATAAGGAACAACGAAATTTGAAGAAAAATAGATGGATCTAGAAATTACAGTATTACATGAGGTAACCCAGGCTTAGGACAATACTGCAGGTTCTCACTCATAAGCAGATCCTAGTATGTGTGTGTGCACGAGAGACGGACAGAGAAGGAAAGGGAGAGAACATATTGTGTATATGAACTAGATACTGTTCCAGATGTGGTCCTTATATTAACTCATTTAGATCTTCCTAATATTCCTCTAAGATGTAATATTATTTATTTATTCATGTATGTGAGTGTATGCACGCGTGTACGTGTGTGTGTGTGTGTGTGTGTGTATGCAAAGGCAAGGAGAGGTCATGAGATGTCTCCTGTCACACAGCGATTATTTCTTTGAGGCCAGGCCTCTACCTGAATCTGTGGTTCTTGTTTTGTTTTCTTGGTTCGATTAGAAGTCAGCAATGTTCCCTTGCTTTCCCAAAGAAAAGAAAGGATAAGATGTGTCTGAGAACATACAGGTCAAGCAGTATATGGTCATGTGACATATTAAATACTATGTGTGGTTTTGATATCAGTAACGTATATGTAACAATTAAGAAAAGTGTTTATAGTGTGCTATTGTAAACTTAGTATGAATATTTCAAATAAAATTAATAAATAAATCAAAACTTCATGTCACTGGGAAAACCTGAAAGAAAATATATAAAATATTACAGGCAAATGCTTACCTTTGATTATAACCTAGAAAAGATTACAGAGGAGGAGTGGATTGGAGGGGAGAGGAGGAGTGTGAAGAGGGAATGGGAAGAGATAATGCAAAAGAAATTAATTAATTAAATTAAAAAACAAAATCATTTAAAAATCTGTTCCAAATTCACCCTTTAAAAAACAAAATCAGGATAGACATGTTCTAAATAGTAATCAGACTCTAGATGTCATGTTTTTAAATAGTTCTATATTCATTTCTTAGTTTTTAAAATAGTTATAAATTCTTTGTTTCAAAAAAAAAAAGACAGGGCTGGAGAGATAGTTCAGCAGTTAAGAGCACTGGGGGCTCTTACAGAGGTCCTGAGTTCAATTCCCAGCAGCCGCATGGTGGCTCACAATCACCTCTATGGAATCTGACACTTTCTTCTAGCATAGACTAGTACATGCAGATAGAGCATTCATATACATAAATATACATATATATTTTGGGCTATAGATGTAGTTTAGTGATAGAGCACTTTTTTAGCACTTAATCTATAGTCTAGGTTTCATTCCCAGTCTATCTCTCACACACAAGTATGTCTATATAACTATATACAAAATAACATGTGAAACACACACACAAAAAAATCTCTGAAATGTCTGTTTTTCTGTGAGTTACGTGAGTCTGTTACAAATTCTGTTCATAAAGGGGCAGACCTCCAATAGGTATCAACAAAGCATGGCATAAGAAGTTGAGGTAAGACTAAGCACTTCCCCTTGTATTTAAATGATTTCTTGATATCAAATTAACATACTAGAAAGTCAGAGATCAATATTTGGGATTGCACTGGAGGCAGAAAGCAGAAATTTGAGTCAGATTACCTGTTGGTATTGAAAACATATTGAGTAAAAAACCAAACCAAACCAAACCAAAACATGAGGAGGAACAACAAATGTGCTACCTCAACAGTGGCCTGGGGAAAGGTACTATGAGTACTGGGGACATAATAGTTCTTCCTCTTAGCTCAGTGTTCTTTTTGGCAAAATGTGCCTAGAACAAATGATACAAATAATCGTAACAGATCAAGCAGTATCATTTCATTAACTTCACTACCACCATACATAATATCTAATAATATTATGATCTCCAATTTATAGATGAGGAATATGTTTTTAGAAATAGACTATTGATTTCTGTTTTTTTCCTTGAATATGATTAGGATTTAAAATTTTTTCATATTATGCTTTAAACTTTTAGTTAATTGCTTTGTTCTAGATCCTATGTCAAAACTTATCTTCTTTTTTTAATTTACATATTAATAAGAAAATTCTGTATTGTAGCTCACTTATCTTCATCTTTAATAGCAAATTTCTAGCTGTGGAGAAAAAAATGTTCCTTTCCTCCTCTGTATTATTTATAACTGCTGAGTAACTACTAATTTGGAAGAATGATGACTATAAAGTAGCCTAGTATTGTCAATGTCTTTTGAACAGGAATTGCATTTGCATTCATCCAGTGCTTAAAGAGTATATGTTTTCTTCAAAATTCCCTCCTTGTTTTCCTTGCATTATCTTTGACATGTGCCATTCAGTCTTAGTGATTTATCAGCATTTGTTTCATAGGTCTGGCTTTAATAATTTTGAGTATTGGCTTTAACTATCCAGTTACCAATGTGTTCTTTTAGGGGTAATACCAAACTGTTAAACACTATAATATATCCTGTTAAAGACTTGAAGTAAAAAATCATGCAATGTATTATCATCTCTTTACTCACAATTATCTATGAATTAACTACATTTTCCCTTCGATTTCTACATTTTGTATATTTTTGGTTATCTCATCTCTTTTGAAGATTCAGGGAGTAGTGAAGACTGTAACATTTGTTACATACCTTATTCCTTAGAATATTTATTGCGCAGAAAAATTGCTCAATATGTATTTATTGAATGAATGATTGAATGCTTAGTATTGTGCTTGCACATTTTACATATGTGACTTGATTTCTTCTGATAAAAAACTAAGCAAAACATGTACTGTTTTCTATAATGTATAAAATATGAGTCATATTACCAGTTTTCTGGGAATGCTAGGAAGATCGAATGATAATTTAAGCAGTTCCTGGATGTTGTGTGCATATTTCTTGGGAAGAAATGTAAACCAGCCCCTCATCTCAGAGAGGACACCAATGACAGACCAAACTAAGGATCTATCCAACTATACCTTGGTGAACCAATGAGTTTATTGGGCTTCCTGACAGATCACAAATGAGGGGTTACTTGTAGGAGTGTGGGGCACACCCCCAAATAGCCACATCACTAAATATCTCACCACAGAAAGTTGATGCCTTTCCCACAGTTGTATAGATGGTGTTCCCCTTCAATTAACCTTTGACCTTCTATACATAGTTGGCTAGCTCCTCCTGAGACCATGTTCAGCTTGGGGAGAATTACATAACACTAGGAATGATACACAAGAAAGAGAGGTAGGAATCTCAGTGAGGATCTGGTGACCCTTCTCATCCCTTCCTTTTATATGAGGGAACATCAACAGGCTGGTTCTTGGAGGTTTCTTGTGTGTAACTCTAGTTACTCTGAATAAAATGGTAATGGCTAGTATGATCAGAGAACAATATTC
Organism: Neotoma lepida; assembly: GCA_001675575.1. Lineage (NCBI taxonomy): Eukaryota > Metazoa > Chordata > Mammalia > Rodentia > Cricetidae > Neotoma > Neotoma lepida. The sequence continues at coordinate 39,737 of LZPO01008082.1, forward strand.
CATAACAGTGACAAATACTATTTAATTCTCATTATTGGTTATTATTTTTATCTAATGCTATATATAGACCCTGAAGCACAGAGATTTAATTTTCCAAGTATACAAGGAAGATTGGGACAATTTTCTGAACTTCATAACTGCTGTTCTAAATCTATTAACTTCCTTTGAAACTCGATGTTCTTGTCAAAAAGCTTTACAAATGTTACTTTACCTAGTATTCATGTATATTTAGAGAACTTCATATGTTTCACATGTTTCTTACATAGTCTGTCTTTTAATTCTTCGGAAGATTATTTTCCTTCTTAAACTTGGTTGCTCATGGTTCTTTACAGTTAACAAGGACCCTTATCCTCAGGACATTTTTCTACTGGAGCTTAAACACTGTTTTAAATAACTTCAAAAATTCTTATTGCTTCAGTATCATCTATTTATTTTGTAGTGCTAAGAATTAAACCTAAGGTCTCCCATATGCTAAGGAAGCACTCTACCACTGAGCCAGCCCCTGGGTAATTCTTAAAATATTTCCTTTTCTAATTTTTTCTTACTAAGGAATTTAGCATTTCTTTCTCTGTCCTTCTTAATTATGGAAATTCTCAATTAATATTTGGTTTGATTTGAAATATAAGGAATGAGAATATAAGATATAATATTTCTTTGTGATAGAAGTTCCACTACTTATTTGGAAGAAAACGGATTTACTGAGTACACTGCTTGGGATGGCAGTCTGGGCAGTGACAAAATACAACCTACAGTTAAAAAATGGGAGGGGGATTGTTTTGGGGGTCTTTTTTTGTTCAGTATTGGTGACCAAAGCCAGGGCCTTACACTTGCTAGGCAAGTGCTCTATATTGAGCTAAATTCCTACCTCTTAACCATTGTGTTTAATAAATCATTTTTTACTTGCTAATTCTCAGTATAAAGTTCAGTTTAAGTACTGTTCTTTCTGTGATTCATGTACAAGGTTGAGTACAATTTTTCTTAGCATAATCATTTAAATTAACCCTCTATGGCCACAAAGCCACCTGGAGGAATTGCTTTTCTTCCCTGTACTGTTTTTCAAAGTATAGTCTATGTCAGATCAATTTTCTTGTGGCAGAGATTTCTCTGAGACTGTGTGGTACATTGTTCAAATTCACAAAGATGTGACTAATGCACACAAAATGTTGAAACTGATGATAAGGGCACATGTCAAAGCATTCTGGTTCTCTTCTCCAGTAACTTCATTGAGTATTAGTGAAAGGAGTTGAACACTTCTTTGGGAGAGGAATAGATAGTGGAAATTGGAGCAGCAGCTTAAAGGACTTACTCACTATCTATGTGCCTAAATAGATTGGGTTAGATTATGGAGGTCCCAAGATACCTCATAAATGACTTTCAGCTTTCCTTGGCCTCTACATTAAACATCTAAGTTTTAAGAAGGAATTCCTAAACTCCATGATTGATTGGCTTCAAATTCCCAACATTAAATCGTCAGAATTCCATTTAAACCAAAACCTGTATTTCAAAAAATACTTTCTAATATTGTTTGATGATCAAAGCGTTTTTATCATCCAATACTGACGTGATGAGAAGAAACTGGACATATTTTGGAGTTCTTGGAACAACTTCAAAGAGTAATAGAACAGAATGTGGAGAGCTCTTCTTCCATGTTTGGAAGGCAGTACATTGGCTGAGACTCGCTGTAAGGAGAAGCTCCCTTGAAAACATCTAAGGTCTTTTCCTACTTTGTGGTTCTAAAGGATAGCAGAATTCATGTCTGCCTCATTCTCACTACTTTACTCATTTTTCCCCCCAATGTTTCTATTAGTATATTAACATGGAAAGATGATTCCTGAGGCATTCCAGGAGTCACTTGCCTCCTAATCCTCCCAAGAGCCGTTTCTGTACATCTTGAAAGGAGCCCTTTCATCCCCACCTCACATTTTTTGTTTTTGTTTTGCAGAACGAGAAGACGAAGCAATCTGAGAGATTTGGGGGCAGGGGGAGGAGGCACAGAGCCCAAGAAACCTCCAGTTAGCCTGGTACCTCTTCGCTAAGATTTTGGTACCCAAAGCAGCGGAACTTGGATTTAGCATCCTTCCTTGGATCCTTGGTTTTCTTTAAACAAACGTTGAGCACGTTCCAACGTCCTCTGTGTGTGCGCGCGATACCTCCTAGCCA
>LZPO01008082.1:81184-94938 GCA_001675575.1 Neotoma lepida
CCCTCACTGCCCGGCAAGATGACTATGCATTTTGATCCTCTTCCTGCCTCTATCTATCAAATGGTGGACTTGGAAATCTGTACCATCATGTCCTGCTAGAAACTTTTTATTTTACTTTGATAATAGTTTTAGTGTAGGTTATTGACAAGCATTTGGAAAACCTAGAATCACCCTTTCTCTGTGTGAATTTGTAGTTCTGATTGTAAACGTTATTTTAAAAAGAAAGATTCTGAACTCTCTCATGTATACATTTGCTTTGCATTTGTTGTTATATTATTGGTATAATGGGTATTGAGATGTGGGTTGGAATTAGAGTTCTTCTAGGAAAGTTCCATGCTGGTCATTAAGATAGACTGTCTGCAGGACCAAGGGTGCTTTGCCTGAGGAAAGATATCTCACATAAGGAAGACTAGCTACATATCCCTTCCAGGATATTTTTGTCACTGAGATAGAATTATGACAAAAAGATACAAATGGAAAACATTAATTTTAGCTTTTAATGAGTATTAAAGCCACAAGTAATCCACTAAAACAATAAAGAATAACCTAAGATATAAACTCAGGAGATCAAAGAGAGTCATAAGAAGCAGACAGCAGGATTTTGAAAATGGTAAAAGAGGTGGAATAGTGGTAACTAGGGCCTCCACATACAAGGCACAGATTTGCCTGAGGAGCACAACAGTTGCTACTACCTCCAAGCTTTGGTCCCTGGCGTGTGAAGAAGTGCCTTTTTTCTTTCTACAATGATATGTTGCATTTGTTACAAAGGGAATAAATATTTTTCTCTTTATATATTTATTAATTTTTAGAGAAATTCATACAATGTGTCATATTCACATTCACCCCCACTCCTTTCTCTCCCTCTTCCAAGATCCACTTACTCCTCATCCCCTCTGTATATGTGAAACAGTTGTTTAGCTTGAACTGTTGGGGGCCCCCAGGCAGGGGGATCAGGATCCATCCCTGGTGCATGATGGGGCTTTTTGGAGCCCAGTGCCTAAGGTGTTACACCTTGCACAGCCTTAGTGCAGGGGGGAGGGGCTTAGATCTGCCTCAACTGAGTATACCAGGCTCTGCTGACTCCCCTTGGGAGACCTTGACTTGGAGGAGGTGGGAATGAGGGGTGGGCTGGAGGGGAAGGCTGGGGGGTGGCAAGAGGGAGGAGGGGGGATCTGTGGTTGGTCCGTAAAATGAATAGAAAATTTCTTAATAATAAAAATTATAAAAAAGGAAAAGCTAGCTAGAAACAAACCAAGCTAAGGCCAGGAATTTATAAGTAATAATAAGACTCCATGTGATTTATTATTTAGGACCTGGGTGGCGGGACCCCCAAAGAAATAAGAGTAAAAAACAACCAACTACAAAGCAGTCTTCTTCCTTGTAAGACAAATCTTTAAAGGTCTTATTAATAAAAAACCCGCAGCCAGATATTGGGGTGAACAACTGAGAGATTAGAGGAATAGGATAAGCCACAGCCAACCTCACCTTGCCAACTTCTCAGCCAATCCTGTTTCCTCAGACTGAAAGCCTCTGTCTGAGTCCTCACCCGAAAGGGTCTCAGCTGAACTGCTCTAGTTCCTGTTTCCTCGAGACTTATATACCTTTATCTGCCTTGCCATCACTTCCTGGGATGTGTGCTTCCCACTACTTGGATTAAAGGTGTGAGCCACTACTACTTAGCTCTGTTTCCAGTGTGGCCTTGAACTCACAGAGATCCAGACATCTCTCCCTCCCAAGTGATAGGATTAAAGGTGTGTGCCACCACTGTCTGGCCTCCATGTCTAATCTAGTGGCTGGCTCTGTCCTCTAATCCTCAGGCAAGTTTATTAGGGTACACAATATATCACCACAACATAAATTATTTTTTCTGTTCTCACTAATCCAGTGAATGGTGTATTTCTTATTTTTCTAATAGAAGGATCATTCAGGACATAGATTTTATTGTTTTCAGTAGTTTGTACATTTTACTTTTAACAAGAAAATGTGAGTGAAATATAAAAAAAATAGGGACTAGAGATATGATGGCTCAACAGTTAAGAGCAATTTCTGCTCTTTCAGAGGACTCAGGTTCAGTTTCCAGTATGTGAATGATGACTCCAGTTGCAGCATCTCCCAAGTCCTCTTCTGGCTTCCATGGTCACTAGGCACACATGTGATACATTTACATACACACAGGCAAATACACATATACATAAAGTAAAAATAAATCTCTTAAAAATTAAATGGTTTATTTTAAAAAGAAATATACACAGGGATTGCACAGGTCTAAGCCAGATAGGGTCCCAGCACTGAGAGAGGAAGTAAATATAAGCCCTCATCTGTAACCCAGAAGCTATTTTCAATTCACAACTGCTTGCAAAGGGTGAATTAGTTTTCTCCCTGGGTATACCAACCCCTCTTAAGGACAGTCCTCATGCCCAGCAGTGGATGGTCAAAGAAAATGAACTCAATGGTATTTTTGAAGTTTCTTTGTGTGTGTTTATGGGGGGGATTGTTTCACAATGCTTTGTCTGGGCCCTTTTTTTAATCTTACCCCTTACTCCCCTCTCCTCCAAGGCAAGGTCTCCCATGGGGAGTCAGCAGAGCCTGGCACATTCAGTTGAGGCAGGTCCAAGCACCTCCTCCCTGCACCAAGGCTGCACAAAGTGGCTCACCATGGGCACTGGACTCCAAAAAGCCGGTTCAGCATCAGGGATGGGTCCCTGATCCCACTGCCTGTCTGGAGGTCCTCCAAACATTCCAAGATAGACATCTGACTCGCCCATCCAGAGGGCCCAATCCAGTACCATGGGGGCTCCTCAGCTATTGGTCCACAGTTCATGCATCTCTACTAGTTTGGCTGGCTATTTTTGTACAACTTCCCATCATGATCTTGTCCCTTGCTCATAGAAGGCCCCCTTTCTCCCATTGATTGGACTCCTGGAGCTCGACCTGGTGCCCAGCTGTCAATCTCTGCATCTACCTCCATCAGTCTCTGGATGAGGGCTCTATGATGACAGTTAGGGTATTCATCCATGTGATCACCGGAGTAGGCCAGTTCTGGCACCCTCTTGATTATTGCCAATAGTCTAAGGTGGGGTCATCCTTGTGGATGCCTGGAAACTTCCCGAGCACTCTGTTTCTTCCTATTCCCATGATGTCTTCATTTGTCATGGGATCTCAAAAAAATCCATTTTCAATTAAAAAATGAAAAGAACAAAAACCTCATTCTCAACAAAGAAAAAAATAAAAAGAAATATAAAAACATTTTCTGATAAAAAGATGATAGATTTTTATTCATTATCAGTATTGTCACATTTTTCTTCCTTGCACCATACATATAATTCATTAAAATATACAAACTACCAAGATTGTGATATCTCAGCCTAATTTGAGATCATTTCAATATACATATATAATTTGATAGTTTTCCTTTCTATTTGCAATTAGGTGGCAGAGAGATGGCTCAGCAGTTAAGTGCACTCTCCATTCTTGAAGAGGATCTGAGTTTGTTTCCCAGCCCCCACATGGTGGCTTATAACCATCTATAACTCTGACTCCAGGGAATCCTATGTCTTCTTCTGGCCTCTGCCATATGACACACACAAGGTGCACATACATACAAGCAAAACACTCATACAGATAAAAAATTATATTTGGAGTTATTACTAAATTTACTTAATTTTTTTTGTTTACAGATATGCTTAAAGGGTAAAGTACACATATTTAAGTACTTAAATATACAAGCATGTTGTAGAATGGATAAGAAACCAGATTCCCTAGATCTTCCATCACTGAGCAAAAGAATGCCTTCTCAGCCTCTCACAGACAGGTAACATGAATAGTTTTACACTTTCACTTGTTGATTGTCCTCTGTTGATAGAAGAGAAATTTATCACTCTTGGGTACACCGAATGGATTTAGCCTGATAAAACCAGTGTTTAAAAATATATTTGGTGGACCATCATTGGTCAGTGAATAACTGAAGTAAATGTGAGAATTTTTTTTCAGATAGCATTATTTTAGCACAGAAAATGTGTATGTTTGGTAGTATAAGGAAAAGCATTGATTTCCTGACTGTGACATCTAGTAACCTACTTTTTTTTATTAAGGATTTTTTTTATTAATTTTACATACCAATCACAGATCCCCCTCTCCTCCCTCCTTCTGCCCCTCCCTCCTCCCCCTCAACCTACCCCTTATTCCGTCCTCTAAAAAGGCAAGGTCTTTTTGATCACTGCTTTAATCCTTGTAATAGCAAGTAGAATTTGACTTTGAACTGAAGTTGATGGAAGAAGAAGATATTTTAGAGGTGCCTTTCTTCCTTTTCTTAATGTTCTTTTCTTTTTTCTATGTTGAGTATTCAATCTAAGCAAGTGCTCTATCACTGAACTACAACCCCAGCCCTTTGTGTGTGTGTGTGTGTGTGTGTGTGTGTGTGTGTGTGTGTGTGTGTGTTCATTTTCATTTTGCAGTGCTGGGAGTTGAATGTAGAGCCTGGTGTACACTATACAAGTGCTCTATCATTCAGCTATAACTCTTTATCTCCTGGTCAAAAATGATATAACATTGATATTCTTTGATTGTGCTGTCCTCTTTATGACCTTTTGCTATGGTGGATTTGTTATTCTTTTTAATTCATACCCTCAAGAGCTAGATTGCTCTGAAAGTCTTTTTGGAATTATAATTCCATCCAGAAATATAGAAAATAACTTGGAGTGGGGTAAGACTACAGAAAGGGAGACTATGACCACCTAAAAGATTTGAAGGTTTGTCATTGATTTACATGATGTATTTAGATTGTTTTGGATGTGGTTGTAGTAAGTACTATTGTTAACAGTGAAGTCTTGAGTTCCCAAATAAGACTTTCTCATGAATATTTCTCTTGATTTCATAAAATATTTAAGTATTAAATTCAGTTTCTAAAATGTATTTTGTTTAGTATTAGTAGTAGAACAATATTAAAGTTAGAATTAATATCTATGGTAATCTCGACTAATATGCTTTCTACTTTTTGCAAGTGAGATTACTTTAGTAATGGTGTTCATTTTTTTCAGTCATTTTTTTATACATAGCTGTTGAATGCCTACTGTTAGATTCAGGGCATATTTTGTTGAAAGCTGTCCATATTTGTTTTGGCAACTTCTGGAACTCACAGTCTAGATGGAACAGGGAACCATATAAATAAGAGTTCAGTCCATTTTATATTCTTATAAAAGAATACCTGAAACCACATAATTTTAAATAATAGAAATTTTTATTGCTCATAGATTAGGAAACTGATTAAGTCCAACATGTGAGGGGCACATTCAGTGAAGGCCCTATTATAGCACCACAGTATGTCAAAACGTAACAGATAAGAAAAAGAAAGTGAGAGATGTGAACAGGATGTCAAATTTATTCCTGTAACAAATTTATTTCCAGGACAAAACTAACTCCTACAATAGAGGTTAATCTTTTCAAATACTAAGCTCTTATGACCCAAACCCCTGCCAGACCCTACATGCCAATGTTTTTGCATTGGGAATTAAATTTACAACACATTCAGACCATAGCGTTCACACATACACACACACACACACACACACACACACACATGCACACGCATGCACAGAGTCACACATGATGCCTGGCATATGATGGTTTGTGTTGCCATTTTTCAAGTTTTTCATGGTACTTAACGCTACATGCAGTCAGCAGAAACCATACTTCATTTTTGAATTTTCATCTTTTCTGGGGATGCCAATATATAGTATGAGTATACCCTTGTGCTGCTGGGCAGTGACAATAAGCTGTTGCTGGGCCACAAGGGTAGACAAGCAATACTCTACAGTGGACTGTGTGTTGCTAAAGCATGTTGTTCAAGATGCATGGTAAATGCATTTGTATTTGAAATATTTTTCAACTTACAATGAGTTTATTGGATCCTTTTTACATGTATTAAAATTTGAAATTGTGACACACACTTTGAAAGAAATATTTCTCGTCATATTCTGAGACTTTGGTTAAGGAATATCTCTTTGGGAAGTTGAAGACTTTTAGCATTTTATTTTGTTACTTTTGAGACAAGATCTCACTGTGGAGTTCTGTCTCGCCTTGAATTTACTATGTAGACTAGTATGGTCTGGTACCTCTGAGGATCCCCCTGCCTATGTCTTCCAAGTTACAGGCTTGGGCCACCAGGCCTGCCACCATGCATTATGGGAAGGTGAAGTTTTAATTCAAGAACCAAACTAAGAAAATCCAGTTGTATGAACAGTGGGGATGGGGTAGGGAGGATGTCAGGAAGAATGTCAAGTGCTGGTGGCACATGCCTGTAACTCCAGAACTAAGGAGGCTGAAGCAGGAGGGATAGAAAGTTTTAGGTAAGCATGGGTACATCATAGCAAGTTCCAGGCCTAGGGCTAAGTTGACACCTTGTCTCACAAAAAAGAAATAAAGAGAAAAAAGCACCTCAGATCAGGAAGCCCTTAAGGAATTATACCATGGTGCTAAAATCAAGGACTGTCAGGCTAGGTAAAATCTGAGGACCATATTTACAATAACATTTGCAAAGTATATAGCTACATTGCCATACTTTGCCTGCTTGTAAAATAGGAAAACACCAACCATTTTGTTAGAACTTTACAGGAACTATATACGGCATTGTCTTGAAAGCACTTAGCTTAGTACCTGCTATGTACTAGGTAGTTATTGCACACTGTGCAATAAACACTTTGCTCTCTGGGTGGCATAATTTGCAAGTTACAAATTTGTAAGGACAGCTCTAGTCTCACACAAAAAAACAGTTCCATATTCAGTACTTTGCTGACAGTGTTTATGTGTGTGTAATTATTACGTGGACTAGTGGTTTTTAGTCTTCACTCTGGAACTGATAATGGAAAGAAGCAATTGTCTACAATAGAAGTGAATCTTTTACTGTGTGGTTTTGCCATTTCATAGAGCTTTGAAATGGAGGCCCTTCTACACATTTGGCGTTATACACATCATTTATACAACTAACATTTGTTTTAACAGCCAACAAGAGGGAAATTGTGTAAAGTTTAAAAATGCCAAAACCACTGAAGAAATGTCTTTATCAAAATGATGTTCTGTCAGGGCAGTCTATTTTTCTTTCTTTCTTTTTCAGTCTCTCAGGAGAATTACTCTTATCAACTACTACATTACAGAGAATATAAAAGAAAAATACTGCTTAAATGACATGAGTAAAATAAGTTATAGGAAAATTTCTGGTATTTCCTCCTTCAAGAATGTTAGACATCGAAAGTATGCATTTTGCATTGTCTAGAGTGTTTTAGCTCAAGTGTGCATTGTGGATTTAAGAACAAAATTCTAACTGCTCTTAGGATTTCTCTTTCTGTAGCATGGAAGATTTTTATCCAAATAAAAATCATGGCCCTGACTCTGGAATTGGAAGTGATAATGGAGAGAAGCGATTGTCCACAACGGAAGTGAGTCTCTTCTGTTGCTGATCCATGCTGTTTTGCTATTTCTTAGAGCTTTGAAAAAGAGGCACTTGAGCACATTGGCTTTTAATTTTACATGCAGCTATAATTTTTCTTATATTTTATAACTTCAAAAGAAGGAGTGCCTACAAGCAGAATGTTCATCGTAGCATGGATTTTTTGGTTGGAAATATGGAGATGGCAATCAGATGTTTTGTAATTCCTGTTTAATCAAAGGCGCATAAACTTTGTCATGTGTTTCAAATGCCTCATTTATACTATATGCTTGTTCCTTTCAGCCATCAGATGATGACACAATCAGCCTTCACTCTCAAGTCTCAGAATCGAATAGAGAGCAAACATCCAGAAATGACAGTCATATATTAGGCAGCAAGCCTGATTCTCAGAAAGGTAATTAAGGTGATATCTGCTAGTTTTATTTCATGTACACAGCCCATATTAAAACTGAGATTTTTATTTAAAGTAGACTTTGAAAATTTACAGTATTTTAAGATGTATCTTACATTGAGAAAACTAAACTTTCATCTTAAGCACTAAAGTATTAGAACGTTAATTATATTTTATAATATTAATCTGTACCTAGACCAGGAAGTATATGATTTTATTGATCCCAACACAGAAGATGTAGCAGTTCCTGAACAAGGAGATACACACATTGGATCATTTGTCTCTTTCCTTAAGGTAAACAAAACTGAACGAACATTAATAATATTCACTTCTTCCTGATCATACAAAAGTATATTATGCAATTTAAAATGGTAATTTTCCTTTTTATAAGGGGAAAGAAAAGTGCTCTGAAAAGTCTCAGAAAAATGAAGAACTGGGAAATGAAAAAAAGTAAGTGTATACTAATTCTCAAAATGTTACTTATGAATTCTTGGACTATTCATTATGTATTCCTACTTGAGAGCACTTGAAAGAATTTGTTTCATATGCCATGTTTCCCCTGTGTCATGTTTAGGTAGTTAACTTTCATATACTTTGAATTCCTTAATTAAATTCGTAATTATAATAGCCATTACTTTCCCTTCTGCAGTAGACAATAATCATGTCATTATTTTGTTACCAAAGAGGACTGTGTCTTCACAATTATTGCCTCATTTGAGTTCTTTACCAACCCTGTCATAGAAATGCCATCAGCATCATTTTTTCAATAAGAAAGCTGAGAGCTAGAGTTCTGAATTTCTGCAACTTGGGCTTTGTGTCTTCTTGATTTAACATACTTTTCACTTTGTCGGCTGATTATGGAAATGTTAAGGTAGTTATTTCTATATTTTTATTACATTAATTGAGATTTGTATTCTTTATATTTCATCTCACAAAATGATGGAGTCATCCCTTTAGGTTGCTTGGTAGTTTTACTAACCACATACTAGAAGCAGCACTGTGTGATTTAACATGTTTCTCATTTAATCTTTGCTAAAGTCCTACGTTGGAGAAATTGGCTCCCTATCTATACATATGGGAGGTGCAATTCAGAGATTTTATATTACCTACTAAAAGACTTTATATTATGTATTAAAGGCACTTAGCTAATGCCCCTAATGTCTGAACTGCATTTTCTCCCAGTTACCCTACTTTTCTCTGCACATTGTGCTTTCTTCAAGTGAATTTATTGATAATTTTGTTTAGTGCTATGGATTGAACTCAAGGCCTCGTGCCTGCTAAGCACACATATTCTCTAAACTACATTTCTAGAAATTTATTTGGTAATTTTCTAAGCAATTGTTAATTAGTCATTTCTACTACCCAATGAGGAAGTACATTGTTTTGTCTTGTAGTCTTGTCTTTTCTTTTAATATGGAGGATTGACTGTAGGAGCCTTGAGCATGCTGTACAAGTGCTCTACCACTGAGCTACAGCCTAAGTCCTGTAGAGCGAATCTTAAACGGTCTTATTAATTGAAAACACCAGGCCAGGTATTGAGGTAAATTCTGAATGATCAGAGAGACAGAACAAGCCACAGCCAACCTCACCTTGCCAACTCCTCAGCTGATCTTGTTTCCTCAGACTGCAGGCTTCTGAGTCCTCACCCAAATGAATCTCAGCTGAACTGCTGCTCAAAGTCTGAAAGCTTAAGAGGCCTCTAGCTTCTGGTTTCCACACCTTATATACCTTTCTGCTTCCTGCCACTCCTTTCTGGGATTAAAGGCATGTGTCTTTCTCAAGCAAAGACATGAGATCTCAGGTACTGGAATTAAAGGTGTGTGCCACTGGAATTAAAGGTGTGTGCCACCATGCCTGGCTGTTTCCAGTGTGGCCTTGAACTCAGAGATCTGGATGGATCTCTGCCTCGGGAATGCTAGGATTAAAGGCGTGTGCTAGCACTGCCTAACCTCTATGTTTAATCTAGTGGCTGTTCTGTTCTCTGACCCCAAATAAGTTTTATTAGGGTACACAATATTTTGGGGGACATAATATAATCACCACAAAGTCCTGCTTTGTAAATTAATGAGTTTTGAGACAATTTCACACATGTACTCAAGGCATACTAGTCATTCTCATCCCACTTCTCACTACTACCACTGTTATCTCCACGTTCCATAGATCTTTCTTTCATGTTGTTCATGTCTTTTCATTTTGTTTTGGGGTCCACTGAGATTAACCAGGGCTGTCTGTGTCAACCATTGGTTTACAAATAACTGTTGGAACCTTCTAGCTCAGCAGTGGATACACAAACACAGTGATTCACCCTCTCCCAGAGTCTGTCAATAGCCAGTAGTTTAGAAGTGATGGGTAGAGCTCCATGAGTTCCCCATTTCCTTGATTTATTGTTGATAGGCCTTGTCTTGTGTTGGCCCAAATGAAGCTAACTATGTTTTTTGTAAAGTAACTATTGGAGTTGTTATATAGTGTCTAGAGAAGGGGTTCTTAAATTGTGGCTCACAACCCCTTTAATAGACTTCTGTCTCCAAAAATATTTATATTACAATTCATAACAGTAGCAAAATTAGAGTTATGAAGTAGAAACAAAAATAATTTTATGGTTGGGGTCAGCACAACATGAGGAACTGTATTAAAGGGTCGCAGCATAAGGAAAGTTGAGAAAACCAGTGGTCTCAAAAATGACATTTCATGGCACTTCACCCAACCTTTTGGCTCTTACTTTCCTCTGCATCTTCTATAATGTTCTCAGAGCCTTAGAAGGGGTGATAAAAATGCCTTGTTTATGGCTACGACCCTTTTTTTACTTCGTAGTTTGGACAGGGTTTTGCTACATTGCCAAGGCTAGCCTCGAACTCATTCTGTAGCCCTGAGGTGCCTTGAACTTGTGATCCTTTAGCCTTAGGCTCCAATGTAGCTGAGATTGCAGACTTGTGGCACCATTTTGCTGTACTCTTTAGATTTAATTTTTGTATTAATTTCTTACCTCATCAAATGAGAAGAGTTGCACAAGTTTGAGCATCACTAGTGTCTGTAAGCTGTGATAACAATGCAATATTTTTATTGTTATTATTGTTAGAATTAGTTAGAATTTGGAGAATAAGTTACTTTTAATTTAGTTTTTATTGTTAAAATTATATATTGTAATAATTTCTCAAAATTTTGAAAATCTCATTTGAACCTATTTAACATTCCCCCTATTAAAACTGTTTTCTTTATTTTACATAGAGATTTTAAAAACCAAAACAAATAAACTTTAAGAAACAGTGTGGCAAAATAAAAAATTATTTTTTTTTAATTTTAAAAAACAGGCTGTGTGGAGCTTTGCAGTCCTTTTTATACTCAAGGCTGAGAAGTGTGTATTGTTAATTTGTGAGCATTATACATTTTAAATTTTTAAAAATGGTCTATACTTCATGATCACTTGTTAGCTATAGTTACATTGAGTAGAGAATGCAGATTTATTTTCCTAAACATTCCTTATTTTCTACTTTAGTATTTTACATATAAAGGCATAAGGATTTTAGCTCACATGGAATTAAAAATAACAGTTTCCATATCTAGATATTGACAAAGTACAGTTGGCTTTACGTTTTGAATAACTGTGTTTGTTTCAGACTTGACAAAGAACAGTTACTTCCGGAAGAAGATGACGATTTGAAAGAAGTAACTGATTTGAGGAAGATAGCTGCTCAGTTATTGAAGCAGGAACAGAAGAACAGGTATTCTTTTCAGTAATGAGATTTGAACAGACACATTTTATGATCAGTAAAAGATTATCAACTTAAGGAAATGAAGTTGCAAGGAAACAATAGGAACCTTTAAATATACATGTTCAAGAGGTTAAGTGCTAAAGAGACAGTAGGAAATACTTAGAAGAGAAATATGAAATCACATATATAACTAACAGAATTTGCACAAATTGGCTCTATTTTTGTGGTGCTGATGATCAAACTCTGGGCTTCATCCATGCTAGGCAAGACCTCTGCCCTTGAGCTACACACTAGCCTTAGTTAATGTACTTAAAAATTTTATTTCTGTGCTAAATCATAGTAACTGATTTATTTGACCATATTCATTTTTAGCTCACAGTAGAATTATTTGCAGTATAAGCACTTCTTTCTGAGTATGTACTATACTGGTAAAGTTTATTTATTAGATTTTTATCAGATTCTCAATTATGTGGGATGCACAGTTTCCCTAGAATTGAGGTGAATTATATAATTGTTTCATAAATCCGTGTGAAGATTTGAGTATCCCATGTTCACAGTTGTCTGTTTCTTGGGTGAATGACTTTTTTTCCCCTCTGGTTCAGCTTTCTCCAAATGCATGTTTTTGCCAACATGATATGAGCATGAGTATACAATCAAGTCCATTAAATTTTTTTTGTGTATATAGAGTGTAAAAATATGTGTATGCACAGCCATGTTTGCACTCATGGAGGTCACAAGTCTACATCAGGTGTCTTCCTCATTTGCTTTTCACATTGTGCTTTGAGACACAGTCTCCTACTAAACCTAGAACTCACTGATTGGCTAGAGTTGCTAACTATTGAGTCTCCAGGAACCACCATCGGGTTTACAGAGGCATGCAGCTATCTCTGGATTTTTATGTGGGTGCTTAAAGTCTGTATGCAAGTCCTTATGCTTGCATAGAGCCACTTTACCCACTGAGCCCAAAGCCCATTTTTAGTGGAAAAAGTGGACCATGTGCTACTCTTCCTGCTATCTATATTTACTGAGAATCTTACATTTATAGTTTTGAAATAAACAGACAAGTTTTTGTTTCTTTTTCATGAGAAAATTAATAGAATGATTTTGGTATATTTAGGATGAATAAGTAGTATTTCACTTCACTTACTCAAATAAAGGTTTATTGTTAACATGGTGATGATGTCTTGGGAAGTTTCATATTTAATTATATTGACATTTGTTTTAAAAATATCATTAAAACTTAGCATCTGGCAGTTGGATTGATGGATGGTTCAGGGGTTAGGAGCACTTTTTGCTTTTCTAGAGGACTGGAGGTTTCTTTCCCAAGACCTGAGGTGGGTGACTCCTGTAACTCTCTACAGGGGATCTGACACCCCTTTATGGCCTCCACAGGAACCTATACATATGATATATACACTCACATGTACACATATACATACTTTTAAAAATGCTTCACATCTGGGTATGGTGGTGCATGCCTCTAATCCCGGATCTCAGGAGGCTGAGGGTCACAAGATGATAGTCAGCCTGAGCTGTATAAAGCTGTCTCGTAATATAAAACCAACCCCGAAAAGACCTAGCAAATGAGTGCTGGGTGTATAAGTCAGTGATGGAATTATTGCCCAGCATGTATGGGGGCCCGGGTTGCATTTCTAGTACCACAAAACCAACAAAATGCACAGTGCTGGTGAGATGACTCAGTGCATAAAGGTGCTTGTAGACAAGTCTGACAGCTTGAGTTTGATCCCTGGGACTCATATGGTAGAAGAAGAGAACCAACTCCCACAGGTTGTCTTCTGAGTTTCATACCAAAGCTGAGGCATGCAAGCTTTCAAACACAAGTATACACGCACAAAATAAATACATATGTAAAGCCAAAAAGACAAAACAAGCAAACTTATCAAATGAAGAGTATAGGATCTTGTTTTAAGGAAAAAACTGGCCAATGGATAATATGATAAATAGCCATCTAATAACATTTTTGCACAGCTACTATAGTTTCTCTTAAAAATGTCATACTAGAAAATATCACTTATCTGTCTTTATCACTTCTTTATCTAATGAATTCTCATTCTCTGTTTCCTTTTTTGTGGTATCACTGCTTTATGTAAATGTTTCCATATTATTTATCATTTAATATTTTCTAGCAATTCATTTCTTTTTTTATTAAAAGATTTTCTTATTTTACATACCAACCACAGAACCCCCTCTC
>LZPO01008082.1:106271-120357 GCA_001675575.1 Neotoma lepida
CTGCATCAAGGCTGAGCAAGGTATCCCACCACAGGGAATAGGTTCCAAAAAACTAGCTCATGCACCAGGGATAAATCCTAGTTCATTGCCCAGGGCCTCACAAACAGACCAAGCTATACAACTGTCTCCCACATGCAGAGGGCCTAGTTCAGACCCATGCAGGTTCCCCAGCTGTCAGTCCAGAGTCCATGAGCTCCCACTAACTCGAGTCAGCTTTTTCTGTGGGTTTCCCCATCATGATCTTGACCCCTTGCTCCTGTAATCCCTCTTCCCTCTCTTCAACTGAACTCCAGGAGCTTGGCCCAGTGCTAAGCTGTGGATCTCTGCATCTGGTTCCATCAGTTACTGGATGAAGGTTCTATGATGACAATTAGGGTAGTCACTAATCTGACTACAGAGGATTCCTGCATCTGCTTCCATCAGTTACTGGATGAAGGTTCTATGATGACAATTAGGGTAGTCACTAATCTGACTACAGGGGAAATCCAGTTCAGGCACCCGTGTCACTATTCCTAGGAGTCTTAGCTGGGGTCATCTTTGTGGGTTTCTGGGAGTTTTCCATAGCACCAAGTTTCTCCCTAACCCCATAATGGCTTCCTTTATCAAGATATTTCTTTCCTTGCTCTCCCTCTCTGTAGCTTCCCCAAGTTGAACATCCCATTCCCTCATGTTCTCATCCCTCATCCTCCCCACACCCCACCACTCCCCGACTCCTGCATTCCCTGTTTACCCAGATCTTAACTCTCAGAAAAAGATTTTCATTGAATTTGTTTCAATAAATAGTTCAGAACTATTTTCAATTAGTGTTTAACCACATCTACATAAATAAATAAAGACTGGTCCATCATTTTCTTGTTATATTAGTAGATTTCTTTTTCCTTTTTTTTTGAGACAGGGTCTCACTATGTAGGTCTGGCTGTCCTGGAACTCTCTATGTAGACCAGGCTTGCCACCAACTCACAGAGATCTGCCTGCCTCTGAGATGTGCGTCACTACACATGGTTCAGTAGATTTCTTAAGATGGTCTTTTAGTAAAGCTAAATTAAAATACTTGAGCATGTGAATTATTCCAAATTTCTATTACATTATTGTTTATTTGTATTTCAAGTCTATTGTATTTGCAGGGGACTGTCACCAAAATTTAGAACAATTTTTAATATTAATCAGCATTTACTCTTGGAAATGACTCAGATGAACAGTACATACTTGATCCCTACACCCTGAATAGCAAACTGTGTTGTCCCATACCTCCCCCAAACCTCTTCTCATCTAATAACAATCATTTTCTCTAAACATGTAGTACTTAGCTAAGTTACACATTATTTCAAGTTCATGACACTAATAAATATGATTTATTTTTTACTTTTGTATTAGGCAGAAGTTGGTCTCTCAATCTATATTTTTTTCTCTTTTCATATATTGGAAAGCAACATGTGTTTGAAAGTAGCATATGACCAAAATAAAAATGGTGTATGCCTTAGCAAATGTGTAATCACCTTAAACTTTGAACAAATAATTACTGATTATTTTTAACTACTGGATTTTGGATTAATTGGACAATTAATAATTGGACAAAAAAACTCATAGGAAGGAAAAGGGCAGGGCATTCCAATGAGAACTCTTTCATCAGAATCCTTTGCAGCTCTGCAGGTAGGTTTATATCCTGCCATTTATCTTTAGTTTCCCTTAGTTTCATGTAAACTTAAACCAAAGCACTGAATAAAAGTATGTTTATAGGTGAACCTTGATGAATGACTTATGATGTAGTAATTCTAAGCAACAAGATATAGTTGATATTTTTTTGATTTCCTTTATCCCAGTATAACATAATCATATATTGTTTCAAAACACTTGTATTGGAATTACGAAGTGCCAGACACCGTCATAAACCTTTACAAATATTACTAGCCCATTTAGCCTTCAGGAACCTTCAGTAATGTAAATGCAGTTATCATTTCTATTTTACACACAGGGATATTAAAGCCCAGAAAGTTGAGTAGTGTGCTAATCATATAGTTGGGATTAGAGTTCAGAGCCTTTCCAATGCTGCTGCTTTGTGCTGTGGATAGCTTGATATAAATGGACACATACTAACATTAATATAGTTTCATTGTTTTAAAAATATTTTTCAATAATTCAAGTGAACTTAATAGAGGTATTAGTGAGTCTTTATTGTGGTCAACTGTTCCTTGGTTTAAAAGCATCATTTGTTCGTTCACTATTCTAGTCTTTAAGGCTTATATGTTTCTTCAACTATCAATTATATTATAAAGTTGCTAAAAGATAAAATCAGATAATATATGAAATGACAGTTACATAACCATTACTCAGTAAATGTTCATTTCTTTTGTACGTGATAAAATGGGTGTAAACATAATCTTCAGTCACTGGGAAATGTTTTAAGGATATGTGTAGTTCTTCTCAACTGTCAGAAGATGTCAGTGTTAGGACATCTCATAAAAAATTGAGTATCAAATTATTCCTACGATGTCAGGAAAATACGAAATTGTATAGGACTGCGGTGTAGCTCATTGATAACAGCACTTGCTTAGTATGCTCAAGGCTGTTGAGCATCAACACAAAAAGGTATAAAATGGAATGAATGGTACATTAGTCACAGCTAAAAGTACAGTAGAGGAACATATGTCTCATATCTGTAATTCCTAATACAGCTCAGTTTGTGACTGAGATGTTAGGTAAGTTATTTCCAAGGGATATAGAAGACAGAGTCACATAAAGGGGACAATTAAATTAAACCCTGAATATCAGACAAAAAAAGTTTGGACATGATCTGAGAATTAGTAGTTTTTCAAATAGAACTACTATGAATACCTGTTTGGTTCTACCATTGATTTGCAGAATAATTCAATGTGTTTTGGCAAGGAATCTGAAAATAAGAATTCTAGTGATTGTCACACTATGTTCTCTTGATTCTAAGAATCACTGTCACATATTCAAATTCTTTATGTTGAACATCTTATCTCTATATTTCACTATAAAATTGGGATAAAAGTACTTATACTGTTTTTATAAGGAGTAAACTCAATACATATAATGCACTTCAGTCATTACTACTGTATTGTAAGTGATAGTTTTAAATGTTAGCTCTTAGCACTATTACTATTATTGTATAGTTGGCATATGCATTTAATATAGTCCTTTTAAGCCTGAAATCAGTAGTTTATACTTCTTTGTGGTGCTGAGGATTGAACCCAGAGTTTCATAGGTGGTAGAAATGCATGCTACCACTGAAACACTTCTCCAGCCCAGCTTTTTAAAACAATTGCTACTGTCTTAGTATAATGAAATTACAAACTGTGTGGCGATGGTAAGAACCCTGAACAGGGTGGTGGTTGTAAGAATTCAGAAGAAGTGAGTCTAAGAGAGATTGCCAAAAAAGTTGACTTGATGACTTGTTGAATGCAGTGAACTAAGAAAAAGGAGGACTCTAAGACAGTAGTTCTCAACTTTTCTAATGCTGCGACCCTTTAATGCAGTTCATGTTGTGGTGACCCCTAATCATAAAAGTATTTTCGTTGCTACTTCATAACTGTAATTTTCCTACTGCTAGGAAGTGCAATGTAAATATCTGATATGCAGGATATCTGTATATGCAGCCTCTGTAAAAGGGTCATTTGACCCCAGATGTGTTACAACCACAGATTGAGAACCACTGTTCTAAGACAACCCTCAGATTGCAAACCTGAAAGAATGGGAAACGGGTTTGGCTTAGGAAGGAGATGCTATTTGACATCTTTAGAGGATTTGGGATAGTGTTACTCACAGTATTGTGTGTGTGATTAGGAAGCCTGTTTAAACTAACTGTACTTAAGTTTAATATCAGATAATTTAATAAAAGTACCAATGTAGAAATAAGCCTCACCTGTCATTTTGAACAAAAAAATGTTTGTTCAAATGTTTAAGGAAAAATAAAGTATGCATTTAAAATGTTTTTCAGTACAAATCAACAAGGAAGAATTCAAGTGGCAATGAAAATGAGGAGGTGAGACAAAGGGTGATATTGATTTGAATTCTTTACTTTCATATTTAGTTGGCTTAGTGAGTGTTAAAGCAGCCCTGCTGTCATTTTCTTTGTTACTGAACATGAGTTTCCTACAATAATGAAAACTTCCGAGCACTGTCATATAGTTTCTAATTTAATGGTTTGTTTTCTAGAACACAATTTCTAATAGCTTTAGTGATTTATCATTTGTTTTGGATCTGTAACCCATTAGTTTATATTTATTATCATTTCCCACTTTAATTTTCCCAAAGAGCATGGCAGTCAGTTGAGAGTTTAAATTTTTCAAAAATGTATTACCACTGTGTGCATGTGTGTACATGACATATGTGCACAGGTGTGAGTGTATGTGTTTCAGGGCATGCATGTGGAGTGGAGGTCAGAGGACAGATTTTAGGAGTCTGTTCTCTCCTTTCACCTTGGATTACAGGTACTGAACTTGAAGTCAAGTTGTCAGACTTTGGGGGAAAACACTTTCACTGTTGAGAGATTGTATCCATCCAAGATTTTTAAGGAACACTCTTCACAGATACTATTCAGGGTTTTGAATTTAAAATTGTATTTATACAGTTTACATTACTGTAAATATTTTCGTTGCTTCAGGTTAAGCAACACAGCAGCCTACCCCTCCTGAAACAACATTTCATCACTGCAATCCCCAAGTTTTGTGTATATGTGGTTGGGGAAATTTGTAGTTTCTTTGATATTTAGTATTTGGCAGGGCATCTGAAAATAAATGTATTTCTTGGAAATAAAATTACACTGGGTAAAATAAGTAATCTATATGAATTACCTTTGCCTAACCCAAATGCTGTTGTCTTTCCATGTCTTACAAATAGTATTTATGGACACACACACACACACACACACACATACACACACACACGTAAAAAAGATAATTGTTTCCAAAGCTTCCCATCATTTCATTATTAGTCTCTGTGGTAATTCGTGAAAGCAGTTTTTGTGTAGGTGTGTGTGTTGCTGATATTTAACTGTTTATGACTACAGTCAATTCCTGTGTATCTGCTGCTGGCTTTCCATTGCACTTTGCAATAACTGTTTGACCCTTACATTTTATTCCTCCTTATGTCATAGCCCACTGTATGGACTCTAAAGTGCTGGTCAGTGCTCGGAGCTTTGATGACTAATATCAGTGTACCTGATGGTAGCTCCTGGTTTATGTCTCTAGTCCATCCTTTACCATTGAGCCTTATGCTTCCGTAGTAATGTGTTTTTCTTAGCTGCTTGGAATCTTTTGCTTACCTAGGATTCAACATGTTCATCTTTTTTCCACACTTCAAACATGTTAAATTTTTCAATTGATGCAGTGCCTTTTTAACCTAGGTTGTATATTGAAAACTCATGATATCTGGGTTTTACCCACAGACATTCAGATTTAATTGATATGTGTGTGTGTCTGTGTGTCTGTGTGTGTGTACGTGGGAATGTGCATGTGTATGCTATGACATGTTTAAGAGTTTTCCATTTGAGTTTACTGTGCAGGCAAAGCTGATAACTCCTTTATAAAATCACCATCTCCCTTCTAGACAAAGCAGAAGTTGGCAAAGTGGCCCAGAATGAAACCTGGCCCACTTGCTATGTCTGTAAGTAACGTTTAAATACAGAAGAGTTGCATCCATTTGCCTGCAGATGCTTTTGCATTCTAATGGCCAAGTTGTACAGTTACCACTAAGACCATGTGGTCCATGAAATCTGAAATGTTAACTATCTAGCCTTTAACAGAAAATGTTCTTTGAACTTCAAACTAGAGGTTCACCTTGGCTGTTCTCCCTGCCTCCTCATATTCATTCCCTCCCACCTGTTTCAATGTCTAATCATTTATGAAAACCTACTAATCCACTTGCTTATTTTTGGACACTGAAATATTTTGTCTATACCACCTTCTTTTCCATCTTTGCTTCCTTGGCATAGGTCTTTAGTCTTTCTTGCTTGGATTACTACAGTAGCTTCCTTGCTTTTCTGTATTTATATTATCTCTGACTGTCTATCTGCCTATCTATTTTATATCTATCTTTTTTATCATCTATCTATCTATCTATCTATCTATCTATCTATCTATCTATCTAT
The DNA here is from genome assembly GCA_001675575.1 of Neotoma lepida. Classification (NCBI taxonomy): domain Eukaryota; kingdom Metazoa; phylum Chordata; class Mammalia; order Rodentia; family Cricetidae; genus Neotoma; species Neotoma lepida. The sequence continues at coordinate 112,381 of LZPO01008082.1, forward strand.
CTATCTATCTAGTGTATGTGCCACATATGCATGCATGAGGGTGCACCCTTTGTCAACTTCCACTGTATTCCTCAGTCCTTTTCAAACTCACTTTTTGAGACAGGGTCTTTTATTGAATCTGAAGCTCACAAATTTACCTAGGCTTGCTGATCTGTGAGCTCAAAGAATCCACCTCTCTCTGCCTTTTCATTGCTAGAATCACAGAGACATGCCATCAAGTTTGTCATTGTGGGTACTGGCTATCCTAATTCAGGTCCCTATGCTTACACTACAAGCACTTTACCAACTGAAATGTCTCCCTCACCCCTCTTCTCTCTTTAGCCCATTCTCGCACTGCTTTCAGAATACAAGTACAATAAGGCTGTTCCTTTGCTTAGAAACCTTAAGTTTCACCCCATGCCTTAAAAGGTAAATTCTCAGTCCTTTTTGATCAAGACCCTGGTAACCATATCAGCATCATTTTTTTTTTCATTTATTGCTTCTGTGTCCTTGTTCTTATATTTTCACTTTACCTGGCTTTTATTGACTTTTACTTTCAAGAAACATTTTTTCACCACCCCTTCCTTTCCTCTACAGTTTCTTTATGATCCCTACTATGCCATACATACACTGGGAATGTTATATTAACTGTGCACAAGGATCCTTCTTCCCTCTAGACTGAGACATTCTTTAAGGATGATAGTTCACCAAATTTCCTTATTCTTAGTGTCTAGAACAGTATCTGACATAGCAGGTGGCCAATAATCACTTGTCAGATGAATACATGTTTTATGTGGTATGCATTTTCTAGGTTAAATGTCAAGATTTTTTCATTTGGTTGTCATTAGAATATTCATTCATGAACCATGAACAATTTATTTGTTTTTATTCAATTAAAATTTTAAATATTTCTCTACTTACACCAATACACATAATCTTCCAGTTAGTTTCTTATTTACCATGGTGATCTTTTGCCAGTCTTCATTGATGTCTTCATTCTCGGGGGTAATACATCTTATCTATTGTGTCTAGGTTGTACTTTTGAGTCTTTGAAATTCTTATAAATCACTAGGGGATCTTACATAGAATCTGATTCATTGTTAATTAGAGCCAGGGATTGTCTGTGTCTAACAAATTTCAGAGGATGCCTGTACTGTGCTTTACCAACAACATTTAAGTGACAAGGTGCTAGGTTGTACATTGCCAATTTCTCCTTTGACAATTGGTTGAAACAATTCTCCATTGTCCTTTTGTGTGTTAAAATCATCATTGTGTATTTTAATTTCATCTTTCATGTTTTTATTTTTATATTTTAGCAAGAGAGTGATAATGCTCATATGTCACCACAGTCTCCGGTATCATCCGAGGTACAAGTTGTTTTAATGCTTTGTGTCTTTTCTGTGTTTTATAAGGGTTCTTCCCTGCGTCCTTTCTCAAGCTTCATCTTTTTTTACAAAGTAATTTATTCATTACTTTTTGAAATCTGTGTTTGATTACTTTTTACAAGTCTTATCTGTAAAAAAATTATGAATACCATTCCTTTGTATGAATATCCCTAGTAAATTTCACTAACTTGTGGTTTTCTGTGGAATATATTTCTACATCACAGAACATATGTCACTTTATGAGGTGTATGCTTTCTTATTCCTCTACATTTTAAAATAAGTGGTGGATTTTAACAGTATCTTTGGAATTTTAATTTTAAAAATGCCTTTAAGCATTGTGCAATGGCCTTTGGTTTTCCTTGTAACCAATTAGGTCTGAAAGCAATGCAAGAGAAATGTCCTTTTTCCACGAGAAACAATCCTGCAGTGGGTTGTTCCTATCGACAGGAGGTCACACTTGTCCTGACATCTTAGATCTAAAGAATAGTGGGAGAGCTGATATATGAAAGTCATAATTTCTAAAATTTTGTTCAAGTACTATGGTGGTTTGAATGACTAGTTCATGTAATTTAATCTGTTGCTTTACCACAAGAATTTTAAACATTTGAAATAGTATCTCATTTAGTTTTGATTATTTTTAGTATTCTAAAGTCCATTTTCATTAGTGGGAATATGATCATTCATTTGGTGAATTTAGGTCTTAAAATGATTGACTGATCTCAATTTATTGTATAAATTTGATTATATAGTTTTATCTCATTTTATGTAACTGGATTTGTTTTTAGAAATCTAGGATTCTTTTTGTATTGCTTTGGGTGATTTGTATTATAAAACTTTCCTATGGCCATGAGCATGAGTTTAATAAAAATGTTTCTAAATTATATGGAAAATAAAATGATATATATGGTGTTAGAGAACAATTTAAATTAGGATATCCTAAAATTAGTCATAGTTGCATGCTTTTGTAAATCCTTTCTTTGTTAAGTTATAACTACTGTAAGGATAGATATGACTACCACTTGGTTTGCATAGTTGCTTTGTGATTTATGGCTTATGTCTACCAGGAAGTGTATTAATGTCAATTTTTCAGGTAAGTTATATTGCTTTTATAATTTTTGCTTGTATTTGGATGAGTGGGATTTTTGTTCAGGAATTTATAACGATTTAAAGAAAATAGCAAAGACAACACATAAGGCTGTAGAGGGATAGGATGGTGAACATGTGTTTTCATAGCTCCACTAACATTCACGTTGAGCTGCCTAGCACATCCAGAGAACATTCAGGCACCTTTCAGGATTCTAACTGCTTCAGTTTCATGTGAAAAGAAGATGGTAAAATCTGTTAGTGTACCACATTAACAAAGTCTCTGTGCTTCATTTGAACATAAATATAGTCCCATTTTATGTGCCTTTATCATTTTGTAGCTTCAAAGACCAGTAGCTTTCCTAAAGATCCTACTCAGTAAATGGCAGAGACGTAACTAAAGCTTTGGCCCTACCTGCTTCCCAGAGTTGTCACCCAGAATAATAAGGTTCTGCCACGATTACATTATATTTATTTTTATGAATTTAAAATTTATATAAATATAAATATAAAATTTATAAAGCACTTTCAGCTATTTTATTTAATTTTTCCAACAATCTCATTTGGACTTCCACAAATATACTTTAGGCTTTTCACTCAAATCAAGGATTTACTCAATGTTATATGTATCTTTCCATAGCTCACCATGGCTTGTAGAAGCACTTTAAAATAATGTGCATTCAGATGGAAGAGATAATTATTTACTCTCATCTGTTATTCTAAAACCCCTGTAATTGTGGATTGGCCTCAAATTTTCCACTAAGTGTCAAGTCAATGGTGCATACAGAGTCCATGTTGGTAAATCTTTTAATTGATGTGTGCTTCATTATTTTAGAGACCTTAACTTGATTCTTCCTTTTTAAAAAAATTCTATCACACCTTGCTAATGATTCTTCTTTTCAGTTTTTTCATACTGTAAGAAAGTATTCTGGGCTGGAAGGTTATACTTCACTGGGTAAAGGCTTTTGCCACCAAGCTTGACCAACTTAGTTTGATCACACGAACTTACATGATTGAAGGAGAGAAGTTACTCCCCCAAGTTGTCCTCTGACCTCCACACGTGTCACACACACACACACACACACACACGTGTGCACACACATATGCACACACAATTTACTTTTTAAAATTGAAATAAAGATTTAAAATTATATACCCAGGTAAATGGGGAATATTTATTGACTTTTAAAATGTGAAACATACCAACTTGATATGAAATCTAGGTTGACTTCCACTATTCAAGTAAACGTTGGAAATAAATACTTCTCAAAACTGGAGTGGGTATGAATAAGTGCCTTGATGACTTTGCAACAACAAGGGTTTTGCTTTTTTCTTTTTTAGGAATATGACAGGACTGATGGCTTTTCACATGGTCCCTTTGGCTTGAAGCCTAGATCTGGTAAATGTATAATATAGTCTTTAAATAAAATTTGTTGTCTTGGTTTAATGCAGAGTTTCCCAGCTTAAATGGGTTGGAATCCATAATTTTATATACTCAAAGATTCTTTCCCCTCTTATAAAAGCAGTGTTCTTTTGATCTTATTTGTCTTTACACTTCCCATCACCATTTCTTTCTTTCCCATTCCCTTCAAGCTCCTATAACCTCAGATTTTTCCTTAGGTATCCTGCAGTCTTATTTCTCTCCTGCTGTGACTGCTGTTAGAATGAGCCCTCTGCCAGCAGACAAAACTGTTGGAAATTATAGCACTCCTCCATTATATTGTGGTCTAAAAAAGGGATCTTTTTGCATTTGGCATGCCCCAAAGAAAATGGATCCATTCTACTTGGCAAGGTATTGAATTACAGTCTTATTCCTGAATAACCACCTTGACCTTGCAGAATGATTTCCTTTATTCTTTAAAGCTAGAAGACTGTCATATGTTCAATCATCACTTTTAACCTGGGTCATACATTTCTCATAACATATGGTTAAATAAGAACATACGTAAGTGGTAGAAATCGTTGCCCTTGTATTGCCTGTTGCTTTTCAACCATGTAGCTAATGATCATTTACATATAATTAAAACTTTTTGGAATGCATTATTAATAACATGTTCTGTAATTCTCTGATTCTTTTTTATCATACCTCTTTGTCCATGGATGGCTGTCCTTTGTATTATCTCTATAAAAAGTTAGGGAATTTCTGTTTCTATACACAGCCTTTAGTCGTGCATCTCGGCAAGAATATGGGGCAGCAGATCCAGGATTTACAATGAGAAGAAAGATGGAGCATTTACGGGAAGAGCGTGAACAGATAAGGCAGCTTCGCAATGTAAGTCACATTGAGCTATGCAAGCATAGCTCCTTTACAGAAATAGGTTTCATTTGGCCATTCTGTATAGTGATTTTCTTTTTAACGCTTTTTCAAATTTTTGATCATATAATTAGTAATATGAATGCATACCGTACATTTAGGTAAGACATCTGCAATTTATCCTCATGTCTTTATAGAATCTTGAATCCAGATTAAAAGTAATTCTGCCTGATGACATAGGAGCTGCACTGATGGATGGGGTTGTTCTTTGCCATTTGGCCAATCACATACGTCCACGTTCTGTAGCTAGTATTCATGTTCCATCACCAGCAGTGGTAAGTAGTGTCAACAGATAACTGATTCTCCCAAGGAAAACACAAGTTTTAAAAACTGTCTTTAACTAATGCACTTAAACAAATACAATTTTCAATATTAACTATGTTCTGTATGAAAGTGCTTGATATATATGTCTTTCTGCTCTTACCTTACAGCCCAAGCTGAGCATGGCAAAATGTCGAAGAAATGTAGAAAATTTTCTTGATGCTTGTAAAAAATTGGGTGTTTCCCAGGTAATTATCTGACAACATTATCATTTAACTATCAATCTGTTACGTGGAAAGTAGAATCAGCAAATCATCTTCATAGTGAGGAATGAAGTAATGTTTTGTGAACACAAATTTGAGTATCTTTTCCCCTCTCTGTAGTTTTCATGTTATATCTAAAAAAGCATTGCCTAATACAAGATCGTAATTATTCACTTATACCTATATGTTCTTAGAAAATTTTTTGAGTGTTATTTAGGTGTATACTTCATTTTGAATTTCAGCTTTGTGTATGGTGTGTAATAGGGTTACAAATCTATTCTCCTACATATCAGTATCCACTTTCCTTAGCACCAATTGTTGATAAGGCTCATCTTTCTTTACTGAATTTTCTTGATACTCTTTTCAGAAATCTCTTGTTTGTAAATGGAAGGCTTCACTGCTATGCTCTCTGTTTTACACATTGATTTCTTTATGGCAGTAATACCCTGTCTGACTCTCTTGGTGGCACATTTTGAAGATAGTGTATATGCTGGAGTTTTATTCAATTTTAAGGTTATTTTGGCTGTAGTGATTCCCTTGCATTTCCACATCAGTATATCAGTTTTTGTGTTAGCTTGCCAAGTTCTACAAAATGGCCAGCTTAGATATTGTTTTGCATTATGCCGAGTTTATAGAATAATTTGCAAATTATTGTTTTCTCTACAATTTCATTCTTTTGATCCCGAAACATGAGATGTCTTTTCATTAATTGATACCTTTTAAAAATCAATGTAAACAGTGTATTATAGTTTTCAGCATATGAGGACTTTGGCTCTTTGGTTAAATTAAGTCTTTAGCATTTACAATTATTTACTTAATTTAAAAATTTTCCAGATTTTTAATTGCTATCATGTAGAGATACAGCTGATCTTTTATTCTGTGATAATGCCAAACTCACTTCTAATAGATATGTTTGTATGACTTAGGATGTTCTCTACATAAAGTCACATCTGCAAGTAGGTTTTGTAACCTTAGTGTAATGTTTGCAGTTTGGGCATTTTTTATTTCTTCTTGTCTAAGTGTTTTGTTGGAGTCCCTCATATGAGGAACACTGGTAGTGCCATTGGAAGTCTTTTCTTTATTTCGGGGAAAGTATAAAGTCCTTTATCTTCTAGTCTGATATCACTAGGTCTTCCATAACTGCCCTTCCAGTGGCTTGATGCACATCCCTAAGTTAATTTCTTAGAGTTGTGCAGTGTGTTGCTTGAAAGCCCATGTTCTCTGTATTCATCTGCCTTTCTTCTGTATCACAGGCTATTTGTGTGTTTGCCTGTGAATCAATTTTTTGTTTCCTTGTTTGCTTTCATTAACCCCTTTTGCTCCATAATTGCCTTGCTAAAACACTGTTGCTCTTCATAGAATTTTGAAACCATGTCATAATAGCTATTCTGAGTCCTTTGCATTTCTATATACTTTTAGAGTAATTTATCAACTTATATAGAAAAAGAAGAAAGTCTGATTAGATTACTATAGAAATTTTGTTAAATTAATAGAACAAAACATGTAGAATTGTATCTAATAAAACAGTACTTTTTCTAAACTTCTGTTAGCAATGTATGTCCTTACTGGAATCTTCTGGAATTTCATTCACAATTAATTTGGATATTAAATTAATTAATAACTGGTCCTTCATTGGTAATATATATTGATCTATGTGTTTACAATCTTGCTAAGTCATTTCCCCATTCCCTCTCTCCAGTGATCTTGGTTTTTTTTTTGTTTGTTTGTTTGTTTTGTTTTGAAGATAGGGTTCCTGTGTGTAGCCCTAGCTGTCCTGAATATTACTATACAGACCATGCTGGTCTCAGACTCACAGAAATCCACCTGCCTTTGCTTCCCAAGTGCTGGGATTAAAGGTGTGCACCACCCACCACCTGGTGTGATTTTTTTTTTATGAATTAGAATGGGGGTTTAATAAAGATATCTCAGTATAGGCTTAAGAATGAGGGATCCAAGAGGGGAAGTACTCAGAAGAAAGTAAGACACACCAGAGTATGGGTATGAGCTTCTTAAAGAAGAGTCTTGGAAAGTAAGACATACCCAAAGGTGGGTAGGATTTCTTCAAGTGAAAGTCATCTGATCTGTCTTGTATTTCCTTCCTTGCTTAAATGTCCTGGATTAATTTCCCAGTACAATCTTGAAGAAAAGTGGCCAGAGTGGACATCCTTGTTTTATTCCACAGTTTTAAGGGAGACTTTAATTTTCTGCCTTTGATGTCTGACTTAATCTGTGTGTTTTACACAGATGACCTGTATCAATTGAGGAAGTTCCCATCTACTAGTAACTTTTTATCAGGAAGAGATGATGAATTTTAGCAACTGATTTTTCTGTATCAGCTGGTATGATTATAAGTTGTTTTGTCTTCAGTTTCTTAATAATCTGAGTCACATTGATTAATTTTCTAGATATTAAATCAACCCTGAACTCCAGGGGAAAATTCCTCCTGATCATGATGCATTTTGTTGTTACTATTTTTTTTTTAAGTTTGGTGAAGTTTGTTTATTTTGATTAGACAATATCTTCAACTATTTTTTTTTCTTTTTCTTTCCATTAAAAAGATTTTCCACTCCTTTTACATACCAACCTCAGATCCCCCTCTCCTCCTTCCTCCCACCCCGCCAGCTCCCTCCCTCAACCCACCCCCCCATTCCCACCTCCTCCAAGACATGGTCTCCCATGGAGAGTCTCCGGA
>LZPO01008082.1:144972-162152 GCA_001675575.1 Neotoma lepida
ATTTGAGAGGGCTTGAGGAGACAAGGGAGGAGTTGAATAGTAGAGAGATGAGTGTACTTACATAAATAAATTACTCATGTATAATATTTTCACAAAAATTAAATTAAACTGTTTCCTTTAATATGTCATGTTTGTTGTTCATATTTCTAAGGTTCTGAATTTCTTGAGGTTACAAATCAGAGCAAAGTGCAGTCACTTGAAACTGAGTAAATCTCTCAATAAAGTTACACAGGAGCTGTGTAACCTTAGTCAACTTGGAACCATGTCATTAATCTGGCCTCAACTCATGAACTCCTCTTACATTCTTTCGATGAAATCTTTAAAAATGTGGATGAAACACAATAGAGCTCAATTATATAGCTTAGTGATTAAATTTGAGATGACATGGCTACCTGAGTTTCTGATTAAGGACCAGAAAGTAATAGAAACCAATGTTGTTATTTTATTTTACTTACTTACTTATTTGTTTATTTATTGATTTATTTATTTAGTATGAGTGTGTGTAAGAGGATGCTATTAAATAAAGGTCTTCTATTGCTTTCTACTTTATTTTCTGAAATGGAATCTCTTGATGAATCTGGATCATACAGATTTGATTAATCTCTCTGGCTATTTATCCCCAGGGATTTTCCTCTGACTCTCTAGGGCTCAGGTTACAATTATGTGCTCCCACCCTGTTTCTTACATGGGTGCTGGGGATCTCAAGTTACAATCTCATGTTATGGTGGTGGTTGTAATGTTGGAGGTGGAACTCAGGATTTTACATATGCTAAACAAGGAATTTATAACTGTACTCCACTTCTAACTCAGTTATTACTTTTTAAGAAAAATCTTTAAAAATTAATAAAATTAAATTCTGACCATTGAGCAGACTGATGCAATGATGTCCAAACTTAGACATTTGTGCTCTGTGGATTTTTCTAGATTGGCATGGACATTGTAAGTAGAATAATGGCATTTCTTCTTGTATTGTTTTTATGAAAATAATGAATCCAGGATAATAACTGTATTCTTATACATATTTAAAAACAAGGTTACCAGCATTTGATCTGTAAGTTGCCAGAAGATCACATGGGGTATCATTTAACATGGATAAAGGAGTACCTTGATACAAATGTGTGGAGATGCGGACACGAACATATTTATTAATTTGATTTCAACATATTAAAGTGTCTTGTGGTTTACATACTCCCAGTTAGATTTTTCAGTGTCATTTGAATTAAACCCCCAGACAATTGCTTCAAAAAGTACCCACAAAGAATATTGACAGTGTTTTCAATAATGTAAGCACAAATGAACAACCAATTGACAATATTCTTGGTCAGCTACATTATTAGGGTAAATACAAACCATATCCCCAAACCACAATGATTCAGTCATACCTTCTAATGTTTCCTACAAATTAAAAGCTTTCCAAGAATTGTTTAATGTTTATACTATTTATCTTATTTCTATTGCTGTGATGAAACACCATGACCAAAAGCAACTTAGGGAGGAAAGAGTTTATTTTGCTTACACTTCCATATAGTTGTTCATCATCAAGGAAGTCAGGACAGGAACTCAAACAGGGCACAATCCTGAAGGCAGGAGCTGATGCAGAAGCCATGGAGGGGTTCTGCATACTGGATTAATCCTCATGACTTTCTCAGACTGATTGCTTTTAGTATCCAAGACCACCAGACCAGGGATGGCACCACCCACAATGGGCTGGGACCTCCCTCAGCAATCATTAATTAAGAAAATGCCTTACAAGTCTGCATACAACCTGATCTTATGGAGGTATTTTCTTAATTGAGGTTCCCATCTCTTAAACGACTTTAGCTTGTGTAAATTTGACATAAATCTGCCCATCACACTCTTTATAATAATTGTAGTTTCACCATAAGTTTTTATTGCTAAAGATATTTTCTTTCATTATGAAGAAAATGCATGTACATAATTTATAAACTAGCATGGATCTCTTGCAAAAATATGTTTAAAATAACAAACATGTTGTGATATATTATTGAAAAACTTTGGATACCACTGTATAGAGTCCTTTGTAGTGATGTAATCTATATTTACATATCTCTTCTCTGTTGTACACACACGCACACACACACACACACACACACACACACACACACACACACACACAATGAGAGAAACTGTCTTACCTTTGTTTCTAAAGAATGTAGCTCTTAATTTGGGAGCAGTACATGCTAAGTGGATGTATAAATTCATAGGCAATATTAAAAACATACTAATGAGTAGGATATCCAAAACTATTTTAGACAATGAATAATTTAGTGGAATGTTTCATTCCACCTTTCCCAGTTTGGTTATGTGCTTAAGAAAAATGCACTTTATTTTCCTTATCAAGGTGGGGCACTTTGAGCTAATCCAATGATTTCTTTGAAATTCACAAATACAAATATAAATATAAAATTTAAAATTTGTCTTTGTGCCATGCATATTTATGACACATTAACACTCTTTAATATTTTCCCTACATAAATTATTTTGGAAGCATAGTATCGTAAAAAAAAACCAAACAAACAAGGAAAGAAAATGACAGAGGAGAAAGTGGTGTGTCCTGGATATTAAGATAAGTGGCTTTTTGCAGGTTTGGCCCATAGATTGCTGACACTTTCCTCCAATTGTTCAAAAGCAAAAATTATTTCCATGAATGTGCTGTGTTACATGGTTTTTTGAAAGGGGGAGAGAGAAACATAGAAATTTCAAAATGTTTCTTACAGTCCAAGGGTCAGCATTCTCTTTGTTCTTTCAGTCAATTGTACTTAAAAGGAACTCAGTAATTGATAAGAAATGATCGTGGAAAGCATTTGCCGGGAACTCAATGGGGCAGCTCCCTTGTCTCTGTGTGGCTCATTTCCCAAGAAGTCAAAGCTGATACCCAGGAGAGCTTGAGTCTCCTGCTTCATTTCTATTTTAAGTAAAGAAACTGAACACCTTTCCCCCCTTTTAGTTTCAGGAAATGCACGCTAGCAGTTGTATAAAGCCCAGGGCATGTGGATCTTTGGAAGACATGTCAGTGTTAGTGGATGAGGATCTGAGGAACAGGAATCCAAGGAATGAGGAGTGACTTAAGTGAGGCTGAGCTACTGTACCAGGTCAAAGTTAAGGCGCAATAGAGAGATCCAGGTGAGATGTTTCTCCATAACCTTTTATGTCACCTTTCATTCTTCTCCTGGATTGCTTTATACTCTCATCAGTTCTCCATCAGCCTTTTGCACTCCTAACACTCCACAAAACAGCTCATAGCTTTTTCATTTTATTCTCACTTTCCTTCTATGATTTTCCTCTTCCCTTTATATCTTTGCTTCTTGTATGCATGTCCTGCTTATAAATAAGATGTGTGGTCGTGTACATGAAAGGGCATTCTATATAAATGATGGTAATGTGCAGCTTGTAAGCAGTGAGTTTTTATTTTTAAATGAATACATAAATAAAAAAGCAACCCAGTAGTAACATGTAACTGAATGAATTGTAAATATATTATCAGCTTACTAACTTTAGTGGTGAAGGTTGGATTCACTAGCTCAGAGAAATGAAACATGTTACAGTATCAACCAAATATTCTTGGTATCCTCCATAGTGATTTTTTGATTCATTAATTCACTTAGAACATATTTATGAAGCAGTTGATCTGTTTTAGGCATTTGAGATTTAATTAGAGAGTACAACTATCTGCTTCATAGACATGAGAATATTGAAGAGGGGGACAGGAAATAAATTACAAACAAATAATAAGTAGCCAAATATCAGATATTAAGAAGAACCATTTCTGGGCTGGAGAGATGGCTCAGAAGTTAAGAGCACTGACTGTTCTTCCAAAGGTCCTGAGTTCAATTCCCAGCAACCACATGGTGGCTCACAACCATCTGTAATGAGATCTGGCGCTGTCTTCTGTATACATAATAAATAAATCCTTAAAAAAAAGAACCATTTTTTTCTACAAAGTATAAATAGAAGGAATTTGTTAGAACAGCTGTTAACAGAAATAGAAAGGATAATGACTGCTGCATAGATGTTGGAAGAAATGGAACTCTTGTACTTTCTTGGTGGGAATAGAAACTAGTACAGCTATTATAGAAAACAGTGTGAAGATGTCTCTAAATTTGCAGATAGGACTATGATGAAATACAGTAACATCTTAACTTGATGTTTATTCAAATAAACTTCTTTCAATATACTAAAGAGGCACATGTATACCAGTATTTATTATGACACTATTCATAATTGCCAATAAATGTAAATAAATTAAGTGTCCATCAACTAATGGATACATAACAAAAATGTGGCATATATTCACCATGGAATACTATTCAGTCCCAAATGAAGAAAGAATTCATGTCATTTATTAAAACATGGGTGGTCCTAAAGAATATTATGCTAAATGAAATAAACCAGATGTAGAAAGATAAATATTTTATGTCCTCACTTGTATTTGAAATCTAAAAAGGCTTAAGGAAAAGAAAGTAGAATGGTGGTTTCTAGGGAACAGTGAGATGTTGGTCAAAGGATTCAAAAGCTCAGTTAGACAGTAGCAACAAAGCTTACAAGCTCTATCATGGAACATGATGACTATAGTTAATGATGTGTTCTTGAAAAATTAATGAAGTGAGTACATTTCTCAACACAAAATTCTAAGTATGTGAGGTAATACATTATGTTACCTAACTTCATTTAACCATTATACAGTACATATGTATTTGAAGAGAACCTAATGTGTACAGTCAATAAATAAAGTTTTCACTTGTCAATTAAAAGTGAAATCTGATCTGTCAGGATGGCTCAGTGGATAAAGGCATTTGTCATTAATCTTGATGTTGAGTTTGATCCCCAGATCCCTAGAAGGAAAGAATCATCTTCCACAAGATGTCATCTGACTTTATGCACATACCACATACATGCACACATACAAAAAAACATATGTAATACAATTTTAAAAATTAAATCTAATGAGAAATTGTGTTTGTATTGGGGGTTAATATGGGGTTGGTAGTCAGCTTGTGTTTGGGTTTATTCTTCAATTTTAAGCCATGTCACAATTAAATACAGCAAACACCATTCCCCTCTCTTGCTGAATCTGATTCAGCAATGGAAGATAGAGCCATAGAAAGACATTCATTCTCTTCTATTGAGTAATATGTAAGAAGACAGCTTTCATGTTGGCGGTACCTTCATAAATTCCAAAAGGTCAAATTTCAAATGTATAACACATGACAAGCTAACCGTGCAAATGCACCTTAGCGTGCACTATGAAATTCTCCAAAGAATATAACTTTACAAGCTGCAGTGGACTGGAAATGAGGACGAGGATCTAATACTCAGCCAAAATATTTTTCTGGTGACATAATAATTGGGGAGCCAAGAACCACATCACCACTCCAGCTTTCTGGCTTCTTCCCAGGAGTCTAAACATTTGTTTCCTGAGAAATACCACTTGAATAATTTCTTGGCCTCTGCACAGGATACCACAAGGCTAAAATTGCAATGCTCTTGTTTTTGTTTGTAAGCTGGAGCCAGGAATTTTTAATATTTTAATGTGCATTCTTACACCCTGGTAATGCAATTACATTTCAGATCATCTCATCAACAGTGCTTAATATTATCCTGAAAGAGAAACATCCTAGGGAAAGAGCAGTTTTGTAGATTACATCAAAGTTCTAAATGCTGAGTTTAAAGTGATCGGCGTTTCTCCAAATGCTGAAATCCAATCCAAGCAGATCTTACTAGAATCCTTGAAGTAAGGCGTAGCTATACACACATAGGTCTGTTACAAAATACAATATGGATCTTCAAAGCGAATTGTTGAAGGATTGTATTCATTGATACACAAAAGGAGAAGCCTGATGGCTAACCTTATCATTGCCTTAAAATGTGCTGATGACTCAGATGCAGAAGACAGTCAATCAGTCCTCTTTTTACTCTTTGATGATGCAATAGACTCCAGAAGAGCCATGAGAGATTTGGGGCAGACTTAAGCAGGAATCTTTATTGTGAAACATTGGAAATGGTTCCTGGGGAAAGTTGCTGAATCTTGTCGCTAGATGGGATTATAAATAGGAGAGTCTTATCTGCTATTGGTATGAGAATAGCAGCAAGGCCCAGTGACCCTGAAGTTTCTTTTGGAGGACTGGATTTTGTGCACTAGCTCTTTGGGAATTGTGCTGTTTTCATATAATACTGCCTTGCACTAGCATGATTTCTACTTCATTGGCTGGTTGTATAATGTATATGAAAAAAATCACAGCCAGTACTAATATGCTTCATGTGTTTCTTTAATACTGTATCATCAGTGATTAATAGTGTTAGTATAATCCATTCTGATCTGGAAGAAGAGAACACAGTATGAGCTATGCCAGTCACACACATTCTGTTTTCTTAAACATTTTTTTTGGTAAAAGAAATCAACATTTGAGTTAAATACACTTTTACAGATATCAGGAAGTTAACAGATTAAAAATTCTGTTCTTGTTAGCTTTTTTAATAGTAATAGCTTTACACAGGGCTTTTAGAGACATTTCACAAGAAGTTTCTGGATCCCTTGCACATTTTGAAAGGTAGGTTTAAATTTTATTAAAATTGTAAGAAAATGTGTAAGATGGCTACCCTTGTGACAAAGGAAAAGATTATTTGACCGGGTTTTCTGGGAGTAGGTGGAGTTGACTTTGACATTCAGCACTGTTTCTACAGGATTTAGACCACTGATGTGCTGAAGAAAAGAAAGATGTATTCAGACTTACAGAGGTAGTAGCACTTGGGCCAAAACTCAGGTCCCATAACTCACAACACATATCAATGTATCTTGCTCTGTTTTGTTATTTATCAGGGGTTTGAACATGTCTATTAATCCTAGTAATCTATTGGTCTATTAATTTGTAGCAGGCATGATGAAATGAGACAGAATTAAGAAGGATTTTTTAAAATAAAAGGTTCAGGAAAGACATCATATAATATAGTATAATAATATTTCTTATTACTTTGAAGACAGTCTTTTGCTCCTGAAATTCTAGGATTAGAGCGGGTGTTGATTTACCATGCATGAGAATATAAACAATTGGTTGGTACAGTGGGAAATTTCCTCAAAGGTTGTAGACCATAGTTAAGAAATTAAGTATGGTAATTATTGGCTGCAAGAAAATCCCACTAAGTCTTACTAAAAATAGTGTTTATAGATATTGAGTTCTCTAAAATGATCATAGTAAGCGACATCTATGTCACTTGAAATTGACGCCCTGTCTTTATCATCAGGTATCTGAACAACATAGCTAGTGAGAATTGTCAGGCAGTGTGGCAGTTTGAAAGACCTACGATAATGTAAAAGGTCAACATCACTGATAACTAAATGTGAACAAAGCCTTCTTCTGGCACATCCTTTGTATCTTCAGCAGATATGCCCTGCAAGAGCACAAAGATAAATCAAAATATAAGTCTTGCAGACCAGTTCAGGAGGTAGAGCAGTAAATAAACATTGTGATGAAATCTATTGGATAGAGCACAACATTTTTCTTTCTTTTTGAAAACGGATCTATGGAAATCTAAGCTATGAGTCTCATAAAGGGAATGATATCTCCATGATAAATAGGAAGATCGTGTTGTATCTCCTGCCTTGATTGTTTTAAGTATTACCTAACTGGACTTATTCTTAACTTGCTTGTCTTCCTACACTTCTATGAAGAGTCTAGTTCAAAGTAATTAGCCATAAGAAAAGACAGTTTAATACTCATTAATATGTGGGAAGGATACTGAAGTCTTTATAAATACTTTAACATGTAGCATATATAAAACTGATGTATTAAAATTGGTAGGCTTTCCTCTATTGCACTGTTGTTCTTGCTTAGCTTATCAAACTTTTAGAAATAAGTGAAAATGATGGCTGCTTCTTCCTTATTCTATTTTATGGAAATCTGTGGTTCTACAATCCATTCTGGCATATAGATCTGATAATCCAAAGAAGAGATTGTTTACTATTTATTATCCGATATTTTAGGAGTTTGAATGATCTGTGGATATCTATCCTGAGATACTTTCTGATTTATTTTATTCAGAAGAAGAACCTTATGTTTTTGCAGTGAAAGTGGAAGAATTTCTGGTAACTATTTACAGAAATTCGTTCCTTTATATATGAAAGCAATTGAGGAGGCTTCAGCACAGTCAATTGTAGCAATAAGGTCATTGGTCATTTAACAGTTCCTACTCTTCTATCTCATTCTTGTTCAATATTTCAGAATTACTTAATTTTCTCTTCTGAGAATTGTTCCTTCACTGTTGTATGTATCCATGTATTCAGACATTGCTCCTCACACATCATGAGAACTTAACTATCAGTGTTTCCATACCTTATACCACATTCAAGAAAAAATTAATTACACTATACAAAAATGCAAATTGAAACACTAAACCATCACTACTCCTTCTCTGTGTAGTACTTCTTCCTGAGTACTTCATATGAACTTCTGATCTTCCTGTTGGTCCTCTTAAGTGCTGGGATTACAGGTGTATATCATCATGCCAAGTATACATGGTGCTTGGAATTGAACCCAGGGCTTCATACATGATAGGCAAGCACTCTATGAACTGTACCTCATCCCCAACCCTGTCAGTTGGGATTTATTACAGCAAATAATTCCCATTTTGACAGCTAAGTATGTCAATATTGGTAATTATAGTTTGAGGAGAGGTATGGCAAGGACTAAGTCTTGACAAATTGATAGGTAAATTTTCTTTTATGCATCAGGCTATCTACTTTCTAATAAAAACTTTCCATCAAATAATTCACATCTTGGCTTATTATAGTCCAGGAACATGATAGATGCTTTGTGCAAATTAATTTACTTATTTCCTACTAAAACCTTGAAGTTTTAAATCCTCATTAGTCCCCCTTTTTAAATTTTATTTTGTTGCATTTTTTGAGGCAGTTTCTTTATGTAAGAGCCAAAGTTGGTCTGGAATCCCCCATGCTCCTGTATCTCTTCCTCCCTCCCTTCATGCTGGGAATGGAACCCAGGGTTTTGAATATGTTAATCAGGCATTGTCACTGAGCAGCATATCTAGACTTCACCTGGACTTGGAATAAATGAGATTATCATCACAGTATATATCCTTGCTTGTTTTATTTCTTTATGGTCTAGCCTTTTCACAGGTATGTAAGTTCAATGAGTGCAGGAATTGTCCATTACTGAGTCCCAGTTGTCTAGCACAGCATTTAATAATTATTTATTGAATGAATGACTGACAGAATGAATGACAAGCCAAGTAGTAATAGCGAACAGAGAAAGTAAGTCTTAGTCTGAATAAAGCACTAAAACATGTTTTAAATGATGCACTGCCAAAATATGGCTGGGTGTGGTGAGGCATGCCTGTAGTGTCAGCCACTTGGGAGGGGAGGGCAAGAGGACTGAGAATTCCAAAGCCACAGAGCAAAACCTTGTCTTAAAACACAGAAAAATTAGAGAAGAATCAGGCAAGGCAGAAAGAAAAATAAATGGCAAATCTAAAATTGTTCATACAATCACCCCAATGTTACTGTAATGATCAAATGATCCAGCTGTTGAATTTTCTGGCAATCTCACCCCTTGTAAGTCAGTGTTAATATATGGAGACTATGATCCTCAAAATCTGTGATTCTCTTCTAATTAAATGAAATGATTCATAAATTAATGTGTTTCAAAACCCTATTTAGTAACTCATTTAAATGTCCTTAAAACCCACATGCCACTAGTAAAATGACAACTTGAGAAGATTAATGCTCATTTTTTTTAAATCTATATTTTGTTTGAAATGATGGTATGCCCTGGCTGTTAGAAATTTTCTATTGGTTGTTCAGTGTCCAGCTGGGACTTAACTTCCTAATTTGATTAAGGCTCAATCCAAGAACACACATATGTAAACTCGGGTTTCCTGTTAATCGTTCATTAAAAATTTGATTATGTGCTTGCTTCTGACTCTACATTACCACCGAGAAACCAGGAATGACCGTGATGTTATGGTAAAGTTCTACATGATTATTTCTCTAAGCTTTTTTGATTAGTAAACTTTATTGTATAATAAAATTTAGACACTTGAAAAAGATAAATGGAAATGGGTTACTTTGCAATTTCTACTACTTGAACATTTTCATGTAGAAAAGATTTGTATCTGGTGATGCTTAAAAATAGCCCAGATTAGTTCAGTGAATTGATAGAGTAAATGGTATACCATATTCCAGGCATTATTTTCAGAGGAGTCAACTAAACTAAAGAGTATTTAATGCTAGCAGGCAGCATGATACGGTGCAAATGAACAATGAATTCTTATCTATATAGGGCTTTGTCTCTAACTCCACTCAGTTTCTCCTTTCTGAACAGTGATTTCTTTGTTAAAAAAGTAGCTAGACTAGGTTTTAGGCTTGATTCAGTCTTGTCCAGTTAAGATTCTATGAATGGCTCCTTCTTGATTTTTGAGACTAGGTAGGTCAGACCTCACATTATGGCATATTAATAAATATTTTGTAATCTCATAATTTGTCAGTCTAGGTAATGAACATTTAGGATTTCATTTTATAGTGGAAAGCGTATTTTCTTTTTTGTTGTTTGTGATATACACAACAGAATCCAGGACTCTACCAATTGAGCCCTATATGTCCCCAGACCTGTCCAATGTCATTTTAGGAATTTACTTTTATGTATGTTTGATATTATTGTAACAAGAAGTTTACAAATATAATTAATAAAGTGCCTTACAGATAATCTCCTAGATTGTAACTGATCCTATGAAATCAGTTTCAAGATTATAATATTTTTATGTTGTGCTGTGAAATATTCATATTCCCAGCTTCACCTGTTCATTCCGGGGCACTTTTCAGTAACTGTGTCACACATAGACCAGATTTAAAAATGTCCCTGTGCTAATATTTTTAAAGTGAAAGTATTCACTGATCAAGCAAACAGCATAAAGGGATGGGGCTGTAGCTTAGTTTGTAGAGTGTTGCCTAGCATACACAAAGCCCTGGGTTCAGCTCCAAGAACTGCATAAGCTGAGTTTGGTGGCACATGCCTATAATTCCAGCGGTTGAAATGTGGAGACAGGAGGATAAGAATTTCAAGGTCGTCATCAGCAACACACTGAGTTCAAGTCCAGCTTAGGCTGCACAAGAAGCCCTCTAAAAAATAGGAAAAGTATTTGTAAACATGATATAACTTGTGTTTATTTAGCAAGTCTGAACATATAAATTAGGTTGGCTTGATTATTTGTAACTAATTAATTTGTTTTAAAGACACAGATGCTATTTATTTCTATTGCCATCCAGCTTATTGCCAGACTGTTTCGGGAAGATAGTGTGGCTGACTTTGCTGGAGCAAGGAAAGTACCTTTTGATGATAAACAATTTTGAGTTCCATTTGCTAAATGCTGAACTTTTGGTAGCCTAAATTTCTCTTCTGTACAATGGGAATGCCAAGATAGTCCTCTTTCTCTCATCTGAGATGTGATTTCCCATAAATTCACTAACCTATCATCAGCTACTGATAAGAAGAAAATTCATTAAAGTTTAATACAAAGTCTTTAAGAGAGAAAGACCACATTCACATAAATTTATTATGTATATTGTTAAATCATTCTATTTAACATTAGTGTTATTATTCTGTCACTGTACCTAATTTATAAATAAAATTTATCACGGATATGTATATATAGGGAAAACCTCCATAGTTTCCATATAGGGTGTTACACTATCCATGGATTTAGTCATTCACTAAAACTCACAGGAGGAACATTTCTACTAATAAGAGGGGTCTACTGTAGTAATATTTGTACCAAGAGTTTGCTGTGAGGGGCAAAGATCATGACCAATTGTTGAATTTGAGTTCCATTTCCTACATGAGAACTTTGAAAAAGTGTTTAGCTTCTCTTAGTTTCTTAAATGGGAATGCTTGTTTAAATCAATAATGCAGCCCATTCTGTCATTATTAATTTTGCTTTGTGATTATTGGCACCACCAGAATAAATGTTATGTATCCAAGAATTTAAAAAAATAAAGGTGGGAATACAGATGCATTCATTAAACATGTACTAAATGTCTGCTCCAGTCTAGGAATTTGATTTATGGAGGCAAGAGACACACTATTGCTGCCCATAAGGAAATTGCATACTAAGGTAAGAGGCACAGTCAGGGTCTACTCTAAAGAAATAACACAATGGGCAATCATTGCTCTGCTAGGATTTAATGGGAGATCAAGAAAAGAAGCAAAACCAAAAAAGCCTTTAGGCTTAGTAGGTTTCAAACATCATCCCCATATTCTTCATTTACATTTTGTGCAGTCTTTGATTTCTGGATTTCATGCGCAGATATCCTTGTGAAGAGCAATGCTTTAATAGTAACATGCATTTTAACAAAGGCTTACTTCAATATTAGTTAAGGGACAGTAAACGTCTATAATCCAGAGACATCAAAATAACACCAAAATGCGGATAGACAACACAGGTCTTCAAGTGCCCAGGATAATTTTATATTGTCACCTTGCCATCTTGTAGTATATTGACATTGTTTATATGGTCAAATATGGCTCCCACCATTACATCCAGGCCATAGCTTGCTGATGAGGTGGAAAAGGGGAAGACATGTGATTTTCTTGTTAAAGACTGGTCCAAAGATTACATACTTTGCTTTTTGCATATTATTGTCTAATTTACCACCATGTATTCATGCCAAGACGTGAAGGAGTTAGAAAATGCATCCTTCAGTTGGGAAGCTGTGCATATAATTCTAACACAGTGTGTAAGGCTGAAAGGAGATAAGGAACCGGGGAAACAATTAGTCTCTGTCCTAGGTATCTTGTTTTGTTTCATATTTTTGAGGTAGGCAAGGCTGGCATTGAATGCACAGTGATCCATCAGCCTTCCAAGGGCTGGGATTAGAGGCATGTAC
The DNA here is from genome assembly GCA_001675575.1 of Neotoma lepida. Lineage (NCBI taxonomy): Eukaryota > Metazoa > Chordata > Mammalia > Rodentia > Cricetidae > Neotoma > Neotoma lepida. Next base: position 157,886 of record LZPO01008082.1, read on the forward strand.
CACCTATGCCTGGCTTTTGCCACAGTTTTAAAGACAGCTTTAGATATATTTGCTTCCTAAAAGACTCAGAACATTGCGAAAATATAACAAAACCCATTACTATCTCTCACTAAATTCCAAGGGATTTTGGCAGAGAATAGGGTTAAAATATCAATGTATTTTTAAGTATTTTGCAACTTGATATTAACAAAGCCAGAATTGTCTTCCAAACCGTCTCTGCCTGAAGATGCTCATCCTCTTCATGATACAGGTAGAGTAAATTGTTCTCTCTTCCAAATTCGTTTAGATGTCAGTGGTCTTCTCTGTTAGAGTTTATTGGTCTTGTCATTGGGATTTCACTTAGGCCTCCTGATCCTTATGGTCTCCAGAAAAATATTCATAAAAGACACACATAGCATAATGTCAAAGACAGGTAGAGTCAAGGAGAGCATACTCTGAAACGGAGGGAGTGGACAATGGTCAATGAGACTATTTTCTGGCTTTATATTTTAGGTAGACTTAAAAAAACCTATTATTTATTTTTATGTGTATAGGCATTTTATCTGCATGTACATTTTTATGTCTACATACTATGTGCATGTCTGATGCTTGAGGTGACCAGGAGCAGGCATCAGATCCCCTGGAAGTGGAGTTGCAGACAGTTGAATGCCGCTATGTGGGTGCTGGCAATCAAATCTGAGTCCTCTAGAACATCCAGTACTTTTAACCTCTGAGCCTTCTCTCCAGCCCCATTTAGGAAGACATTTTAATAGTTCTAAAGTCTCTAGAACAAGAAATCTTTCCTGAGGGACATTTTCTTCTCTGGATGACTGACAGACACATTTGCATGGACAGTTACAGGAGGAGGAGCTGATAGTATGTCTTTGTTCTTTATCAGAAAGCCTCCAGCTAGATAGTTATCTTATAAAATTTCCAGCTCCTGGAATCAAATTTAGATAGCAATCTATTAATGACCTTCAGAGCACTTTAGGATCTCACATCTTCACACAGGGACAACCTGTGATTTGAGTCTTACAGTGCCAGTTCTTGGTTTTACAGGCTGTTTGTTCTGACAGGAACCCAGCCCCAGTTTTCTCCAGGCCTGCTCATATCTAACTAGCTATCTAACATTCTCCCACCATGGAGTAAAACATTCAATAGTTTCTAGTTTCCATTCCTTCAACTAGACTTCAAACAACATGCCATAGCATTGAACACATCTCTCCATGGTGCTGAGAACTTGGATGCCCTGTAGCTGTGCAATGGGCGGGAGAGAAGAGAATCAAGCTGGCACTGCTGACTTCTGTTGTCTGCATTCACATCTGGTTGGTGCTAATTCCTGCTTCTTGTTGCCAACTGTATTTTCTGGTTCAAATGGGTTTTGCTGGTAACCTCAGCTCTGGATTCCTGCTATTGAATATTGGTAATGGAGATCACAGATTTATTATGATAAAATAAAATTAGACTTGTGGGAAAGGTAAGCAGCCTTGACACCCTCTGTCTCACAAAGTATGTTTATGTGAATGTTTAGACATTGTTATTAAATTTAAAATTTTGTTATAAATCTTGTGTGTATATGTAATCATCTTTCCTTCTTTCTCCCCACTCTCTCTTTTTTCTATTTAATATCTCCTAACCTTTAAAACAAAATAACACTTTGAAACATTAGATGCAGTGAAGCCCTGTTTTCTAAAGGCTCCATGTCTTTGGATTTAATAAAACACAGCAATTGAAGCTGTACTAAACATATACAGAAGTGTTTTTCTTGTGATTAACCCTTACATGGTACAATATAGCAGTTGTGTACATAGCATTTACTTTATATTAGGTAATAGAACTAATCTAGAAATGCCTGAAAGGATTTTGGATGATGTACATAGAGTCCATGCAAGCATTACACCATTTTATGTAAGGGTGGGGGCATCGGTGGACTTTGATATCCCCAGAGATCCTAGAACCAACTGCCAATGGATACGAAGTAACAATTGTGCAGCCATTCCTCACTGCCTCATTTAAGCAGCAGTTTCAAACTAACCACTTTCTGTTTTGGTGGTCAACAGAGTGGTTGGAGACAGAGAACATTACACAAGGAGAGAGATATCTTAATTCCTGTCAGTCAACCATTTAATATAACATCTGCAGCAGTTCAGTAAGTATAGAAAGAGCATAAATATAGGTGTCAATTATAAGAAACTTGGATTTTAATTAGCCTGATATTTTAAAGTTTGTGTGTGTGCTCACACATGTATAATCATGTGTTTATGCAGCAGTATGTGCTATGCGTGCATATGTGGAGGCCAGAGATTGCCATCCAGTATCTTTCCTCTATTTCTCTTTACCTTAAAAACAAAGCAAAACAAAACAGAATCTCTCACTCATTACTCCTCAGTCTTCTATTTTTCAGAAGTTGCAATGTATTTTTTTATCTGAAGCAGAGTCATAAGTGCTGTGGTTGATTTGTATATGCATCCATGTCACTAGAAAAGGTTGAAATAGAACTTTTAGGAAAGTTAGATGAATTGTATTTTGGGTGAAGTTCTTTTCACACGAAGCAGCAAAGCTTAGCCTAGTCTTTTGCCAACTGAGCTGTCTTATCAGGATAGAAGGGACTATCTAGTAAGACTTTGACAACAGAAGAATAATGTATTATCGTTTAAAACAGAAGCTCATTGACCAAGTTGAACATGTCCTTTACTTATCCGTTATTACTTATCTGTATTATTTATTAGAAGATATCGAACACCACAAAGCTGGGTCTATGGTATTGACCATAAGCTAGTGTGCAGTGATGTGTCTGCAGCTGCCAAAATATTTACAGGAAGCAGGAAGCTTGAGGAAAACTTCCTGGAGCTCATTGAAATTGCAATCTCAGGAAAAAGAAAGGAAAGTCTGAATCTAGATTTCCTTTTATTTATTTTTCATGTCAGCAAATTCTGACACTAAACTCACACAGAGGTTTGATAAGTAATTTCTGACCAAAATGATTGTGAAACAGCCAAATCAGCTGATGTCTGGAAAGCAAATGCCATACTCTCTAAGTTGAAGTTTCTTTCTGCCTTCCTAACTTCAAAGTTGCAGAATTATTAGGCTGGAGGTGGTAGCATATGCTTGGAATCTCAGTCCTCTGAAGTTTAAGACATGATTGGGGGTTGCATGTTTGAAGCCACCCAGGGCTACATGCTGAGATCCTGTCTCAAAAAAAAAAAATACTACAGAGAAACATTAACTATGGAAATGAATACAAATACAAAGACCTTTGGGGGAAGAAAGCCATCTTGGGATAAAACATAAACTTTGTAATGGAGAGAAGACTACACACAGCCCTCTGTGTAGATGCCTTACTTTTATTTAATTACTGCTTTAATACAAAGTGCAGCTTATCTTGAAATTCTGAATATGCGTTCCAACAGAAAGAGTGTGGTTTTCATCCATTGGAGTGTTAATGGTTTGGAGACACAGTCCAAATTAAGTTAATGCTCATTTGGAATTCACCATTGTGGGCTCCTCTTCTACCTAGGAAAGTAACAAAAGTATTCTGCCTTCTTAGGGCATTGTACGATTCAAATGTAACTTTCTATGAACATGGAGATCAAATCAGGGTCAGAGAAAGTCTCCATGGGGACTTCTAAGGTGAAGCAGAGGTGAGTGTTAGCCCAAGTTTCTTAATTTTATCTGGACTGAAATAAAATCTCACTTCATTTTGTGAAGAAAGATTTGATATTTTTAGTGCAAAAAATTGCATGACACTTAACAGATTTTAACTATAGTACCAAGGATCGTATCAGGGCTTTTAGGAACCCAGAGGAATTTTAGACATCCTCTATTTATTGTCCATCAATTTAAATTACATAAGATATAGGATCTTTTTTCGTTGCTTGTTTATTTGTTTTGTGATGTTGGATTTCAAGTCCAGGGTCTTTCATACACATAAATGAGAGCTCTACCCTCAGCTCACAAAGGCCCACTTCTTAGGCAAAGTGAAGAGGCGATTTTTGTGTAAACAGAAGGTTAAAATGACTTAACACTAAAATGTATTTGTTGTTATATATTAATTATACACAATAATGTGTTTCATTAGGACACTTTCATACATGAATGTATTTTGAGCATACTTACTACCATGGCCCTTTATTCGCTTTTCACTTCTCATCCCCTTTTTCTTCCTACACATTTCCCTCTGCCCATGTCATATCTTGTCTTTGCCTTCCTTCCTTTTCCTTTTCCTCCCTCCTTCTCTCCCTCCCTTCCTCTCTCCCTCATTACCTCATTCTCTCCTTTTCTCCTCCTT
>LZPO01008082.1:162542-178800 GCA_001675575.1 Neotoma lepida
CTTCCTTCTTCCTCCCTGCCTCTCTATTCCCCTTGTCTCTGACTCTACTGAGTTTAATGATGGTTTGTACAGGATCATGGATGAGTGGTTATTTACTGGAGTACTGACACCTTGGTGGTGAAAGAAAATGTCTCTATCTGTCTAGGGTAACCATAAAATGGATGACACCCGTGGTTCCATTCAGTAATTTTTTTTCTTTATTTTTTGTCTTGATGCTTGGAAATGAACCTACTACCTTGCACATGTTGAGCATACATTGGACCACTGAGCTACATCACCGGCCCCTGAAATAATTTTTTTTCCAAATAGTGAAGTGCCAAGAGTGCTGAGGAAATCACATAAGATTCAAGAGCTGATTATGAAACCAGGTCCTAGAATAGAAATCAGGTTTGGGGATTCCTCTTTTTCTACTTAAAGGTATTTAACACTCAAAACCATGATGCCTTTGCATAGTATATGCTGATAAAACAGAAACCTATTAATCATATGCTTGCCTTTAGATTATAATTTGATTTGTAGTGTGGTGAGTCACGTAGTAGAACAACACTGGCAATTCTAAGAGGCTATATCAGGAAGTAATTAAAAGGGAAAGTCACTCAGATATAATTTCCTCTGAAATTTTTTAAGCAAATATAACTTTGAGTGCTGATTGGCTTTGAATGCAAATTTTCTCATGATAGTTGGTACTTTTTGCAGCTAATGCTGGAGCTCCTCCTACTTAAATAGAAACTTTAGTTCTAAGGTCATTTAAAACCCATTAAGCTTTGAAGCTGTTCCTTGAGGCAGATTTCAGAAGAATTTGATTACAACTGGGCACATTATTCACATAGAGTAAGTCTCGAACTTTCATTTGGGTATGAAATTTGGTAATGAGAAGTAACTTGTTTGGAGTAATTGCTTATTTTGATTTAGTCATGTTTGCTTAAAGGGCACATGAATCATTTTTGTGTGTGTGTGGCTAAAGTTTGATTTAGTGGATATAGTTGGGGAAAATACTACATGTTTTGAATGAAGCTAATTAGTATATTCTCTACTATTAGTATGACATGGACAATACTATTGGTTAATTTTTATTGCCCTGTATTTCCTATAAAATATTACCTCTTTCAAGCAGCAGTGATCCTTTGGAAATACTTGCTTTTTAGAGTTCTCTGAGACAATTTTCTATGTGATTATTCTACTATAAAGGAGATGGTTTTACTTTTCAGAAATTTTTCTCTTTTAAGCCTGGAGACAACCATAGAGATTCTCTATGAGAAATGATTTCATTTATTTTTGATGTTTTGATTCATTTCAGAAAACATGCATATTCTCTGTATGTGTGGCTTCATTTATAAATATATTCTAATTATACGTATAATAAGGTTATGAAAAGTTCCAGTTTCACCACATTTGCTCTAAAAATGTACTAGCATCTACTATTTTCCCCTGCAAGAAAAAATATTAATAGTCTACACTGAAATATGTCAGTCACTTTATACACTGCAAGTGCTTCCAATTAGGTTTCTTTTCCAGGCTAATTTTTTTTTTTTGTAAAAGAGAGCACATAAAACCAGGCCATCAATGCCAAGAGCTTATCTGCTATTTTGTCCCCATTTTATTAGCATCTATTAATTGTACAAAACAGTGGGCTTCGTTATGATATTTTGTACATGTATATAATATACTATGATCATAGAATATTTTAGTGAGTTTCAGACTCAAGAATCATATTAATGTATTTGTACTGGTATTGCTGATGCTTTTATTGTAGATAGCACTAAGCTAATAACCAACAATGCAGGTTTTTATTTAGATTTTCCCTGTGTATGCCTGTTACCTAGCTTTCCTTATCTTAATTTCTTCATCTGTAAAGTAACCCACAACCTAACTGTGCCTGGTGATATAATGGTTACATTTGATTGCTTAAACATTGGGAGAAACCAAAGTAGAGAGAGGAATTCTTATAATGCCAATACTCTACCAGTAAATGAAAACTGCTTTCAGGATATTTTGTTGTTCTTGCTACTACTTGGTAGGCGTTGAAGTGGAATTGGTTGCTTCTGGGGTATTTTTCAAGGAATTCATAGGAAGTGGCCTCTGGATATAGAAGAAGCAGAAGGAAAAGAAATTGAATTGTATTAACTGTGTCAAAGAAGTTTTGTATGCATTATCCCATTAATCATTTCATAAGCTGTACGGTAGCAAGTGTTATTGTTTTTCTGTCTTCATAAGAAAATACAGATGCAAGAGCTGAAGTACCTTGCTCAGATTTGTGTGGCTCTTTCCATTATTGAACACTGCTTCCATGGTCATTATAATGCACTGTTGAAAAGATAAGCTCTTCGGACTCACACTTTACATTTTGTCAGTGAGACTAAAACCTATGCTGGGGAGATGGATAATGTACAGTATCGCATAGAACCAGCTTGTAGATGACTATACATGATTATTTGGGAGATAGAAGACAGGTTTCTGCTGTGAATATTATCTTCATCGGATTGTAAATATAACTTGCCAAGAGAATTTATTTCTAAAGTTATTCATTTGGATGCAAGACATTTGTTCATTTTGGTTTCCTTATAAGCAGAGAAGTTAAGAAAGGAATTTTGAAAAATATATAACCCCAGGAGGGTTCATGTATGAAAATTTTTAGTTGCTTAGTGCCTAAGCAAAGAGTATAGACAAGAAGAGTGAGTTTGGCTTTTGGATCAATGCAGGCCTGGATTGCATTCTAATTGTACCAGCTCTTGAATTTGTACATGATTGACCTCTTAGGCTTTCCCTTTCCTCTTTAGTAAAATGTATGTGCATAGTCACTTAGTACAAGACCCATAAGATGTGGAGATTATTGCTCTTCATATGTTAGAGATGGGAAACTAAGGGTTAATCTATACAGTGGTGAGCAAACAGATATGGAGTAGATCTTACTCATATAAGATTAACATTATGATAATCCTCTACAGGAAAGATAGTCTGTACTTCAAAAGCATGAAATGGAGGGGCCTCACTGTAGCTTCTGCAAGTGACACCTCGGCTGAAATCTGAAGAATGATTCGGTACTAAGCAGGACACATCTGTGATCCATCTGGATTTTCTTCAGCTCCTTTACATCCTCTTTGGTGGCTATAACAAACTTCCTCCCTTCCTCCCTTGCTCCCTCCCTCCCTAGTTCCCTCCCTCCTTTTCTCCTTTCTTCCTTTCCTCTGGTTTTCTCTCTTATGGTCTCTTTCCCTCCTACTCTCCTTTCCTCCCTTGTGTCCATGCCTCATGCTAGACAAGCGCTATACCACTGAGCCCCACCCTCATCCCATCTCTCTTTTTAAAACCCCTTTTCAGCTGATGCACATTATTTTCATGAGCTGATCTTGTCTCCTATTTCACCTAGAAACTAAAGGTTTTCAGGTGTGGCTGCATTTTTTTTTAATCCACTCATCCATTTTTGTTTTATAGAGCCATTCATTTTCATCTTCACTCATGCTTTTTGTCCTGTCTTAAAAGACAAAAATACCCTTTTTATCTGTTCAAATTTAAACTTTTCACTTGTGTTTTAGATCCCACAACATCACACAACCTTCAGGTATAAACTTCTTTCAGTTCTTACTTATAATGCTCAGGATTAAATCCAAGTCTTAGAACATGACCCAAAAGGCATGCCTATGTACATCTTATCTTAAACCATAATGAAAACAAATCACCTGCAGATCCCCTAATGTGTTAAGTTTTATCTATTCTTCCATTTGCATAATCAGTTCACATTGAGGACACAATATTCCCCCTAATATGTCATCATTTCTCTGGCAAATACTTCCTTCTCATCTGTGAGACAGCTTGCATCTCAGTTTCTTAAATGCCTCTCACTGGACCACTACTCCCAAGATCAGATTGAGTACCTACCTGTGCTCTGGGCTTCTAAGCGCATACTTCTTTCCTGGAATTTACCATATAATTAGTCATTGTGTGAATCTAGAGCACAAACAAACGTGCGTATTCAAGAAACTTCCACTTTAAAGTGTTTATCAAGTCATCTTACATTCAACAGTCTCCCAGGAAAGTAAAATAATCAATTTTAGTTAGTAGTTGAACTGACTGCTGGGTTACACAAATATTTGAAGCCTTAGATAACCCTCAAGTTCTGGTAAGTCCCTTTTGATTATTGAGTATTAAACTTCCATTATTTTCTTGATATACTCTCTAATCTACCATTTTGTCTCATGCTGAAATTGTCTGTTTTATATTTTCTTCTGTCAATCCTGTTTTATGCTTAGGAGATTGAATCATTACTGAGATTGTGCCCCTCGTGTCTAGGATCAAGTATACTCGAGCAAATGCATTCGATTTTACATCTCCTACTCGCCTGTTGCCATCTAATACTGAGTGGTTCCTTTTTTCCCTGTCACCTTTTAGTCTTACCAGACTTCTGGTTTCTTTTTGAATTAAGCATATGCCACTTTCTTTCCTCTTAGTATTCTAAAAAGAATTTCACCTCTTCCCTCAAGACCTATAATGACATTACCAAGCATGCTATTTTTCTTGTGATCTTGGATTTTTGAATTCCCAATTTGAGTTCCAGCAATGGAGGGGGGGTTATCTTGTTAGGTAAGGAATGTGACCCCAGCTATCTTCTTGAAATAGGGGAGAATGACAATTAAATAAAAAAAAAGAACTCTCATCTTTGTCTACATACTTAGTTGTATTTTAGATGTATTAATTTTTATTTTATGTGTATGGGTATTTTGCACACATGCCTTGCTCATGGGGGTCAGAAGAGGGAGTTGGAACCCACAGAACTGGAGTTACAGACCATTATCCACCATGTAGGTACTGGGAATCAAACCAGGGTCCTCTGTAAGAGTAGTCAGTACTCTTAACTGCTGAGCCATCTCTCCCAGCCCACATACTTAGCATGTGAGAAGGTCGTTTACCAAATGAAGAGTGCCTTTAAAAATATTGTAGAATTTCATTTTTCTATGGTTCAACACAGAGTACAGAGGAGATGTACATACTTTAGTCTGGAAGACCAGGTCTTACCCTGTCTCTTATACACATCTAGATGTGTATAAGAGACAGGACCAGGTCTTACCAGCGTTAGGATCAGAGCATGGTCCCTGGCACCATCGCAAACTAGGCTTGGCCACTTGTCCTCAATAGGGCAATTAAAAAAAAAAGCAAAGAACAGAAAAACTTTTCTTCAATCGTGGCTACATTTGCAAGGGGAACAAAAATTTCCGGTCCCTTTTCCCTCTTCAATCTATTTTTTAGGGTCCTGACAGGAGATTTAGTTTTAAACAGAAAGCAAAAGGCAAGCATAGCTTATCACAGATAAGGTGTGTTTTATCAATTATTGACCCATCCTTATCTGGGCTCCAGTGTCCCCTGCAGGATGATCTGGCAGGTTGTCAGAAGTATGTAAAATGTTTTTCTGGGAGAAGAATTCTTCCTCTGGCTGGCACTAGGCTTCAGCCTTTTCCTTTTCCCAACATGAAATTTCCGGGGAAATTCCAGTCCCATGGAGACTATTGTTTTGATAGTCTGATAGCCAAAGGGAGGGTACTAGGGTCTGATTAGAATGTCATTATTACCACTAAATAATTGACACCAGCACAAAATCATACAGAAGGGTCTATTTACTACCTCAGCTAAACTTCATTAGTAATCTATTCATGATGAAGTTTGGTAAACCATAATTGATCTTAATGATACTGCTTGGACAAAAGCTTAGGGACAAACAAGGTCCTACTTTTTAAAACCTCAATATAGGAGATGAGACTGAACTTGTTAGTAAGGCCCAGAGAGTAGAAAGCATTCATGTCTATGCTGAAGGTTTTGTATTATGATCCTTGTTAAAATTGTGGGTGTTTTTATTTTTATTTTTTTGAGAATTACATACACAAGTACTGAATTTACATTATTTGTACCTCTCTTTCTCCCCCACGAACTCCTCCCATGCCTCAATCATTCCCTTTCTAATTCAAAGCCTTTTATTCTTTAATCATTATTGTTATGTACATATACATGTACATTGTATATTATTTTATGAGAGACAATAGCAGCATAGAGCTTAAAGGCACAAAGTCCTGAGAACAAGCTGACTTTCCATCTCAGCATCATCACTTGCTAACTAAGGAGACTCTAAGATACTCATGAAGCATGTTTGTGCTTCAAGTTACTTTATTAATCAAATGTGATACATCAGTATGTATCCCACAATGCTGTGCTGTAGGTTAAGAGAGTTGCTGAAGTGTGATTCTTAGAGAAGTCCATCCAAGGGGGATTTATCATTATAAATCATTCAATAAAGCAGTAGGAAGTCTTTGGGGGAGTTTGTACATATCTGAGCTTTTCAAAGATCGCAGCAACTACAGTAGGGAGAATGGTCTGAACTTGATGTATTGTAATTGGAAAGTATATCTGGAGGTTCTAGTAGTTGAACAGTCAAGAGACTTTGAAGACTAGCACTATGAGCATTGCAGGGAGTATGTGATGATACAGATAGAGCACAAAAGTAGTTGAGAAGAGAATCTTCAGTATGTGATACTATGCTGATGAAATTGTGGTGGGGGTAAGTAAGTGGAAGGACTGTAGAGCAACTTGTAGAATTGTGGCTTGGGAAGTCACAGTATCATAGACTAGGCAAGGGAAATGAAGATGAATTGTTCTCATGTTTTGAGTATTCATGATCTGCAGGTGGTTCATGTTCGTTGAAGCAGAGAAAGGTGAATGACCTCATCCACATGTATTTTTTAAAACATATTGATGATATGTGTATTTTAAGAATACCTCCACAAGAAGAGCTCAGCCCTGCTGCAGGAAATATGTGCTTTTCCCTCTTTATCTTCCTTGGATAAATCTAGTATTTATACAACTTAAAGAATCTTATGGAGACAAGTCCTTTAGGGACTGATATTGTGGAAGTATCAATATATTATAGTAGTTGATTGGCAACTTTGTCTTACATTGGAAGTCTGACAACTTGCCAAAGGATCTTTGGGGAAAAACATATATAGTCCTTGTAGCCTGAATATAGAACATGCGTATACCAGTCCTAAAAAGTAGCTGAAGAACTAGCCAGAGTGCAAAACCAAGGATTCTGTTCCTTATTTGTAAATTCTAAAATAAGAGAACTATGGATAATTCTTAGCTCAGAAGTTACATAACTAGATTCACATTTTTCACATAGTGCTATATACACTTTGCTTACAATGTGGAAAGAGATGGCATGACACACAGAACAAATTCAGAGAGACATTAAGGGGCTATTAAGCTTCCATCTCCAGCATCACCCAGAAAGAATGAAAGAAACTATTGTAGTATTCCAGGCAGTGTCAACAAATGTGAGTATATATGAGGACTTTTACATTAGAAGGTGGAAATATATCTCCTATATAATAACAAGAAAGGCTGGGAAAACAATAAAGGAAGGTTTTTATTGCAAATTGGAAAGATGCAGGAAATATCCATCTTGATAATTTCAAATTTTTGGTGTGTGTAGTGTATGCATTTATATAGATGTATGGGCATGTGTGCTTTGCATATGTATGTGTTGGCCAGAGGTTGATGGCAGGTGTCTTCCACTATTGCTTTCTACCTTATCTTTTGAAACATGATCTTTCACTGAACCCAGAGCTTACCAGTTAGGCATGAATGGCTATACAGTGACCTTCAGGGATCTGCCTGTCTCTGCTCCCCATCTCATGTACTAAGGTTACAGACATGCATGTCTTTCACATGGGTGCTGGAAGCCAGACTCAGGTCTGCATGCTTTCCCAACAGACACTTTACTGACTGAGCCATAGCCTCCACCCTTAGTTTTGCTTTTAATGTAAAATCAAAGGCATGTGCTCAATGTGTGGGGGATGAAGGGGAACAGGAGGATTGAAGAGAGTAGAAAAGCTTTGTACTTACAAAGAATTAAAGGCATTTGAACAGAGACATGTAGTAAGGCTTTTGAGTACTACTGTGGGCTAATTTAACCTTGAATGTTATAAATTTACCATATAAGTCATCTATAGTGAGACCCCTTTCATCAACAATTACCTGCTCAGGTGCAGGCACAGAGAAAATATGAGAGTTAGATTTATTTTTATTGAATATACATTCTTCTCTCATAAAATACATCCTGACCACAATTTCCTTTCCCTCCATTCCTACCAGCTCCCCCAAAACTCCCGTCTCCCCCAGATCCACTGCCCCTCTGTTTCTTCTTTAGAAAAGAACAGGCCTCCATATTTTTAAAAGTTATGATCAAACAGACAGGGGGGCCCTGAGTTTGGGGAAATGTAGGTGGTCTAAATGGAATAATAATAGAAATAAGACAAAATCTGGCCCCATGGACTGGGAAAAGAAATATAGGTCTGTGAACTAAAGGTTTTCTCAAGCTGAAAAATAATCACTGGCAATACTTAAAAACACAAGCTTGGGCTAAAGTAGATTGGTAGAAGGTAAGTATGTGGTTGTAATTTTGTGTATTTGCCCTGTCTTCATATAGTATGTTACAAGAAAATGAGGAGCGCTAAGGAGATCCTGAAGAGTGAGAATCCCATTTACTCTCAAGGTGTGAAGTGGTTTGGGGGGATAGGAGGTACCAGTCATTCTAAACAACTCATTGGATACTCAGTCAAAGAAAAATGTGGCCATACCCTCTGGAGGTGTCATTCAACTACAAGTGTTGTGAACAATGTCTACCCCCTCCTCATAAAGATCCAATGATAAACCAAAGTGAGTTCACTAGAGTGTGTTCTGGGGAACCAATGAGTTTATCCAGCTTACTTGCAGATCATGGGTGAAGGTTTATTGAAGGAATACTGGTAACCCCCAAATAGCCACACTGGAAAGTCTTCACACAGCACAGATGATCACTTCCCTATATATACATAGATAGAACCCCAATCATGTAGTCTTCCATAGACTATAAACTCTAGATTCTTCCCAATACCACTTGAATTAGAACGATATCACATAAAAAGTGGCTGGGACATACATCAGATACTCAGGCAAGGGTCTAATGTCCTTCTAATGATCCTCCTTCCAAAAGGGAACATGGACAGCCCACAGACCCAATTGTGATGGACTTTTGCAACTAGGTGTCGACAATCTCCTGAAGATGGTAACAGTTTGGCTGAGCCTTACACAAGTAATTCCTTTTATCCCCCAAAGTCAGCTTGGCTTTAATTATCCAGCAGTGATTAAACTGTAGTTACTGAACAAGCTATTTTTCTTTACCTAGCAATTTTGCAGGAAGAATGGTGCATACTATTGATAGAAGGAACATTGTTTCACCAAGAGGAAATGGACTCCAGGACATTGTGGTAATACACAAAGGATATTGGATAAGCTGGAGTCACTGGGCTCTGGGATGCCAAACAGGAATAAAGCTATGTGAGTGCTGTCATTATAGCATCACTGCTAGCAAGCTAGAGAAGCTCCTTCAGTAGACACTGCCTCTTGTTTAACAACCTCAAGGACTTTGAAAGCCTCTTGAAAACCTCAAAGAGGAACACTGGAGCATTGGAGTGTTGTCATGATGTATTTTGTCACTTCCGAATGTTATGGCTGTATTGCTTGATAGTAGGTTGATGGTTCCATTTAGTTTATCTATGCAATGAGTGTGTATGAGACGTTCAACCAAGGCTAATTAGACGAGGCTCTTCAAAAGAATGCTATGCAAGGTTCAGACACTAAGGGTATATAGAAAATGAGTGGTGGCACTGTATATGTGATTTCTTGAATATTTGAGTATAAATTGATATAGACTTCTAAACATCTTTATACACATTGCCAAGTTGCCATCTAATTTGAATTTTAAGTTAGAGGTTCTGCTGAAATAAGAAATCTTGCTTTGATTTCATGACTGCCTGGGGCTAGTGAGTCCAGAGCTGCATGAAGAGTTCCCAGCCTTATTACCATAGGACAACAGTGGCCCTAGGCCTCACTGAGCTAGTTGTTCATTCATGCTTGAGGTGTTCCACTGATCTGCTTGATCAAAGGAAGCTCTGTACCAAGACCATACTCTACTATGTAGGATGGAAAAAGATGAGAAGGGCAGGAAAGGTCTTCTCTTTAACGGCTAGATTCAAAGATAAGAGACAACCCTGTCATTTGCATCTCCTAGTCAAGAACTTTAATAACATGCTTCATGGAGCTGAAAGGACACTCTGAAACATCATCTTCAAATATGGGTCTTCATTTTGCCTGGCTGTGTGCCCAGCTAAAACTTGATTTCCACAATGTCTGAAGCTGATGGCTTGAGATATCAGCCACATCACCTCCAAAGATGATTGTGCCAATTCACCCTTCTACTGGTAACAAGTGAAAACTATCCTTTATAATAATTATTTCTTTTCATCAGCTCCATCAATAGAACCAAGGGCAGGAAATTTTGTGCCTTGTCTGTTTTCAGCATTGAGTGCAAAATGGAAGCTCAAAAAATGCCTGAGAAAGGATGATTTGGATAGATACCCATGACCACGTCAGCACTAATATAGTAAGCAAAGATGGATTTAGGCACAGATTATACAAACAGAAACTCTAGGGTTTATTTTGATGAGAAAACTCTAATATCACTTAGGAAAGTGTCAGGACTAGGCTCAACACAGCTGTCAAAAACAACAATACATACAAGTATACGTATTGCTTAGGATTAAGATGTGCATTTAGAACCCTTAAGTTTGGGGAGGGGAGATGCAAAGCACCAAGACTTTTAAATCAGAGGATTCATTGTAATAAAGGTGTTCAGTCTACTGAAAAATGAGAAATCTCTGCCTACAAATGAATAAAAATAACTTTAAATGAGAAAACTTGTGGTTGAAATATGACTTTAATCTGCAAGTTACATTTGGAAACGATTTTTCTGAAGCCAAAATACTAATAAAAACTATATTGACAAGAAACATTGTACCAGGCATGGAGGTCTATTTCTGTAACCTCAGACCTCTATCATCATAGGCAGGAGGGTCATGAGTCTGAAGCCAGGCTGGAGTATGTAGCAAATACAGCTGCTGTGGGCTGTATAGCAAGTTTGAGGACTTAATGCCTGACTTTAAAAGTAAAACCTTGTCAGACCAAAATTTGAAAAATATAAGAAAGATATCCTTAGTTTTTGAAAAACAAGGATAACAACTTATGCAAACATATATCAGCTTTCAAAAGAGAAACATGAGGTTTGTAAGTAAATTCTACCAGTAACACAGGCCAGTGTCTTTCCATGATATCAGAATTTATTGAATACTTTGCTTATCAGAATATTCTTGGTTTCACTTGGATTCATGACAACAGAAATTGCAAACTTTTCATTCCATTTCAATTTGTTAGTATACATAACATTCAAATCACATATCTATAAATTGTAGAAAGCTTTAAAAGATTTAAAGAGACTATAGGAGTCAAAAGCAAATTAGAGTATCATTGTTAAGAGTCAATGCAGGTAGCCAGCTACTGGGTTAATGAACAGATCACAGAGGTTGGATAAGGGTCCAGACAGTGTGGAAGTGGGCAGCACTAATGGCAGGCAGGAATATGTAGAGCTGAATCTGAGGATAGTTGAGAATTCGTTTCTTAGCAATCTCCCAACTAGAGGGTGGCCCAGGTACATTGAGTGACCTATGCAAAAGGGATGGGTTGGTGTATTGTGTTTCAGTCTACAGTGATTTCTCTTGACTGGGCCTGTGTGTCTTTGTACTGGGAGGTTCCATATATTTGGTGTGTCCAACATCTGGGGGTTATCTTCCTACTATA
Source organism: Neotoma lepida (assembly GCA_001675575.1). Taxonomy (NCBI): domain Eukaryota; kingdom Metazoa; phylum Chordata; class Mammalia; order Rodentia; family Cricetidae; genus Neotoma; species Neotoma lepida. Next base: position 174,255 of record LZPO01008082.1, read on the forward strand.
TCTCATCCTATTAGGTATCTTGAAAAATCCGCTAAGTGAAGGTGGATCTGGTTATCCATAGCATCCAACTTGTGCAAACAAGGTGCCAAGTCATTCCATGTTGACATTGATTCCCTAAGTGGAATAACTCAAGGCAAGGCACTGAAGATGGAATGACTCAGGACAAGTGTCTGCTTTACAGACTCAGTAGAAAATGAGGGAAAGAGGGAGAAAAGTTGGAAAGAAAGTCAGAAAGGAGAAGCAAGAGGAATCAGCCTGAAGATCACAGTGCAGGAGGAAGAAGCCAATGGCAAGGAGCTGAAGTGGTGTGACTCTCCATGTTTTGCATTCCAGGCTAAAGCAGAGCAAACACAATCCTGCCTAGAGGAATGCACTTACTAGAACTCTTTGGGACTGTGTTCCGCTACATTGTTTTATCCCTGAGCCTTTTCAAGACACCAAAAAAGAAAAGAAAAAGGGGGGCAAAGGCTAGTAGGACACAGGTATTCTTCCTTCTTGTTCTTCATTTTTAATTCAGAATTTATTTCTGGTGCTCCACTGGTTTAAACCTTCAATTATATGTCAGCCAGCAAACATTTTTTAAAAGCATTTGTGTAAAAATATAGTTAAAATGGCTTCTCATGGCTTTCTACAGAAAATATACATAGAAGAAAACAAATGAAATTTCAGACTGCATCCAGAAAATAGAGATATTCAATATTGTGGAGAAATGGTAGGTTTATTTACTTATTCCTTTGTTATTTGTCTTTCTGTGTCTGTGTGAATATATGCTTTGGTGATTCCAAGTTAGTGTTAGAGTCTATTGAAGGAATGCTTAGCTTGTAACATGGGTGCTGTGAGCCAAACTCCAGTCCTTATGACTGTACAGCGAGCATTCTCAAGTGCTGAGCCATCCCTTCAGTCTCGTCTATCTATCTATCATCTATGTATGTATGTATGTATGTATGTATGTATCTATCTATCTATCTATCTATCTATCTATCTATCTATCTATCTATCTATTTATCTGCCTATCTATCCATCTATCTATCTACCTGCCTATCTATCATCTATATATTTATCTGTCTGCCTATCTATCTATCTATCTATCTATCTATCTATCTATCTATCTATCCATCTATCTATCATCTATCTATCTTCCTATCTGTATTTTGTATGAGTATAGGTGTTGTGTGTGGCCACATGTGCCACGACTCTCCTATAGGGATGAGAGGACAACTTGTGGTAATCATCTCTCTTGTTCCTCTATATGGGTTCTGGGAATTGAACTCTGGTCAGCACCTTTACTCATTGAGCTATCATGTTGGCCTCAGGTTTTCTAAAGTAACACTGTTTATTAAAAATGCAATAAGTTAGAACACAGCTTAACACAATAATTTGAACAAATGGGGAACAGTTGGTAATCATTGGTGAAACTAAACTTTAGTAGTTTCTGTGTGTGTGTCTGCATGTCTATATATGTTCATACATGTATATACATGAGTTTTTGTGACATAGGAATATGTATGGTATGTGTGTGCATTCATGTTTGTGAGTGTGGATGCATATTTGCCACGGTACACATGTGGAAGTCAGAGGACAACCTTTGGTTTCAGCCTTTGCCTTCTAACTTGTTTTAGATCAGGATCATTTTTTTTTGTGTGTCATTTGCCACTACAGACACCAGGCTAGCTAGTTCAGGAGCATCCAAGGATTCTCTTGTCTTTATTACTTATCTTTCAGTAACAGCACTGGGATTAGAGAACTGCGAAATCAACATTTACATGGGTTCTGGGGATTTGAAATTCAGGTCCTCACATTTGTATGGCAAGCACTTACACACTGAGCCAGCCATCCAACTCAAACTTCAGAAGATTCTAATTTCCTCACACAAATGCTCATACTTCTCATGCTACCCTTTGATAAATAATCTTAAATTACCCTGACATGTGTCTCTCAAATAACACTATCCTGTTACTAAATGTTTGTGGCAACAATCTAAGGAGGGGCAGGATGAGAGCAAGCCTTTACGTGAGATGTTTTGTGTCCATATTTTAAAGTGAATAAAGGAGAGATCTCGTTTCATATGTAAATACTGTAATGCATAGAAAACTTGTCAAAGAAAACATTGTGTGGTTTGAAAATCTGCAAATTTGAGTGACCTTGCCCTGATATTTGGTCATGATTGAATGTGGATTGGAGTCATTATTAGTGACTGAATGGGACTGTCATAGTATGACACTATATGTTTGTCTTCAAAATGTTATTAATGTGTATTAATTGTATGTAATTGTGGGTTTCATTGTGCTGTTTTCATACATGCATATAACATACTTTGATCATACTTACTCTACATTTACTCTCTCTTGTCTTCCTTCCTCTCCCTCTTATCCCCTTTTACTTACCTGATAGTACCTTTCCTCTTTCATGTCATTATTTTTTTCTGTTCTAGATTTCACACATGAGAGAAAGCTTGCCTTTCTGATGTATATGGTTATTTTGCTGTAAAGGATCTTTGTTTCAAAGACTAAGTTTCCTGGGGACACAACTCTTGCTCTCTCCTACGAGGTAAGTCTCACTTGCTCCACACAGATGTGGTTGTCTTATGTCCAGGGGAAGACAAATTTAAAGATTAAGTTGATGATCATCAATGGCCAACGATTTAATCAATCATGCCTCTGCACTAAAGCCTTCATAAGGCTCAAAGATTTGGGTTCAGGGTGCTCTGGGAGGTGCCTGGAGAAGGCATAGGAAGCTCTGTGACCTGTCTCACATACTATTCCAATTACTCAATTATTCATCTGCATATTCTATAATATTATTTATAATGAATGGAGACATTTAGGAAGTGTTTCCTGAGTTTTGTGAGCTATCATAGAAAATGAATGTAACTCAAGAAGGAGGTTATCAGAGCCCTGATTTGTAGCTAAACTGTATCAGCCCTCAACCTGCCATGGTTTTTGAAATAAATTAGACAGCCAGATGCTGTATGGTAGGGAATTGGTTGGTTACTGGTAGAGAGAAATGCTTATATATTTGGATGACCAAGGATGAAGTAATTTGTATGGTACCAATTGTGTAAAAAATAGGGAAAATTCTTTGTTTGTGTTTCTTATTCTTTTTTCTTAACCTTTATTGATTCTCTCTGGATTTCCCATCATGCATCCTGATCCCGCTTATCTTCCTGTCCCCTCTTTTCTATTCTTAATAGTTATATGTATTTGTTGTCTTCAAATTTTGCCCAACCATTGAGCTTTGAACTCTCTTTAATTTGTTGTGATTCAGACATTCTACTGTATGAGGTCAATTATAGACAGCACCATTCACTTTCTCTTTGCTAAATCGAATAGACTATTCTCAAGCTTCATCTTACTTCATCTAGCAGGAGCTTCTGACACTGCCTGTCATTGTCCTGGTCCTGGAAAATGTTTCTCTACTTGGGAGAAAGTGGGACACCACCAACTCTGACATTCTGGCCTCTGCTTCGTCTCCTTTGTATCTTCCTCCTCATATACTGACTTTTTCTATATTTGGAGGTTCTAGTCCATGATTCTCCTCTACCATACCTGTCTATCTCATAAGTAATTTCCATTGTGTTTAACTACCGTCAGTGTTTTCATGGCTCTCAAACTTGTACTTACAGCAATGGTCTTCCCTTACTCTGTAAAGTCAAGTATCCACCTCTTTCTACCATTATCATTCAGATAGCTTAAATGTAACTATTGCAAACTGAACTCTTAATTATCATCCTCAGGCCCCAGAGATAATTATCAGTTGCCTATGCCAAAATAGAAGCATTTTCCTTTGGCAGTCCACACCCAATCCATCAGTAAATTATTCCTGCATCGCCATTGCTGTCAACCTGTTCCAGTTCACTAAGTGCTTTACTCTGAGTCATTGTTCTATCATTTCCTTTCATGCGATAGTTTTTTAAAATACAATTTATGAGGCTAGTGAGGTGGTTCCGTCATTGAAATTCTTGCTGTACAAGAATGAAGACCTGTGTTCAGACCCCAGCACCTTTGTAAAATGTTTGGCATATGGGCAAGGGTCTGTAATCCCAGTGTGGGGAAAGCAGATAGAGGAGAATTCCTGGGTTTTGCCTGCCAACCAGACTAGACAAATTGGCAAGATCCAGATCCAGTGGAAGACCCTCTCTGAAAAAGTACAATGGAGAGTGACTGAGGAAGATAACTGATGTCAACTTCCGGCTTCCACAATACATGTCAACATAAATAGCCATGCACATATGCATGCATACACTAACACTTAAATAATTAAAGCAAAATATAATTTATGTCATATCAATACGCTCAGAGCTGTCCAGCTGCTTCACGTTTCACTACAAATAAATGATATATTCACTACTGTGACATCCCCTGACATGCCTAATTAGATGAAGTTATCTTCCAACCTTTCCTAATCTCAAGCCTGGTATGATGGCAAACCCCTCTAATTCCAGCACTTGGGAGGTAGAAGTGAGAGTATCAGGAGTTCAAGGCTAGCTTCCACTATATAGCAAGTTTAAGACCAGTTCCAGCTACATGAAACTTTATTTCCAAAAGCA
>LZPO01008083.1:0-20129 GCA_001675575.1 Neotoma lepida
GGTTTACAAAATACCCTGCCCAGTGGAGAACACACACTAGTCTCCATCTGTTAATAATTTCACTGTCACTGTGCCTTATCAGGATGCAATGGAAGGTCACCTGCCTCTTCAGGGCACTGTGCATGCACCATTCTCCAGCAGAATAGTGTGGAATTACAAACTCAGGCTCAGGCAATGCTTGGTTCTCATCCCAACAAAAAGAAATAACCAAAAGAGGGAAAGGGGGAAGAAAGAAGACATGGCGAGACATTATGTATGAGCCTTCATTGAATTTTTTAAAAATAGTTTCCAAAGACATTACTGGGACAAGAAGCAATTTGAATATAGAGTAATTATTAAGTACTATTACTTTATGTTAAAGTTATGTCCTGTGATGACAGTATTGGGATCATAGAGCAGAGAGTTCTTGTTCTTAGGAAGCATGATGGAAGACTTAAAAATAAACATCAAGATGTCTACAACTTACTCTGGGGTATGTGTATGTACATATGAACGTATATACACACACGTTCAGAAGGTAGAATAAGGTAAATACAGAAAAGAACAGAACAGTCGGGAGAATTCGCAATTAAAGTTTTCTACAGGCTTGAATTGTTTAATTTAAAATAAAAATGGTGGTAGTGGAGGGTGGAGTTTGAATCTATGCGCTGATACAAAACAAATTTATTACTTAAAAAGTGGTAAAAGGATAGAATCAAGCATCATTCCACTTTCCCTAACAGAGCTATGATTTGGTGCTATCAAATAGTTAACTAGGACAACACGTCTTTATAGGAAATCTTCTGTATAATAAATGAATTAGTACCATGGATGACCCCTAATGAGTTAACAGATTAGACGTAACCATCAATGACTGCCCACATCCTGCAAAGAGAAACATCAGAGCATGTGCATCTCCAGGTGGAAGCAGATAATACCCCCCACGAAGGCACCTTGCCAAATAGAAATAAATAAACAGTATGACCGGGCTCCTAGATGACACTATCAGAAACAATGTAGGGAAAGAAGAATATGGCTAAACATCACCGTGGGGGAGCACTCATCCAAACCTGGAGAGAGAGTCCGGAAGGCCTATGCAACAAAGAGGAAGAAAGAGAACCCATAGCTTAAAAGGAACTGGAAAACCAGCCTGTGGCAATGTATGGACCTCATTTATAATTCTAAACTGATAACCCTAATTCAAAAATGTGTGAGAGAAACAAGTGGAAAATGTAAATATGCCGGGGATGGTTGGTGATTAGGAATTATTGATCATCCATCTTCAGATATGATAATGGTATTTGGTGGGATTTTATATGTGCTTTAAATTTTCTTGTGTATATTTGTTATGTGTGGTACTNTTACATAAAGACATTGTCACACAGCTACAAATTGTGTTTCTAATGCTCACAGACCTACATTCATGTAAACACATACATNNATANTGATGCATAAAACATATACATATGCAAGAAGAAACAAAGTTCGTTAGTCCCAGAATTCACTTAGATGAAAGAGTCAGAAAGATCACGAGTTTGAGAGTGGTCTGGATTACATAGCCAGACCCTCTTCCAAAACGAGGGAGGGGGTCCTTCCTTTTAGATATACAACCTAAAATATTTGTAGATAAAACAGTATGGTTCTAGGGATATTAAAATAATAAAGAAGGAAGTTTAGAGTTGGTAATTGTTGAAGATGGTTAAGGTACATTGACTTCATTACATGAATATTAACTTTGGAGGAAAAGGAGACAGGAACCCTGCCCTTTCCCCGGAATTACTGAGGCCCCAGTATGGAGATCCTCCTGCTAAAGTCATTCTCTACATTATCCCAATTAGTCCCATCATGTCCCNTCATCACACAATGGGTAGTTCCGAGACTAAACACCATCCCCTAGTATCAGACCTCCTGGGTTCAAATCTATCCTGCCACTGAGTAATGAGCCAATTAATCTCAATTTCCTTATCTCTAAATGGGGATGACAATCATATTCTAAATTTCATGGAGCTGTAGTGAAGGTTAAACAATAAAGTATTTAAGTCAATTGCTCGTGCTGACAAAATATATTTATTAGTACTTGTTANGAACATACGGGGCAAGGATATGACATAAGGTTGGCCTGACCTGGAACTCATTATNNTGAAGTATNCAGCCTTGAGGCTTCTGGTTGTGTATATNCATATGCATAAGATTTTTAAGTACCCTCTGACAAACCCNTGTCACNCTCCCCCAATATGGTATTTATTAAATTTTAAGTACCAGCAACAAAGTTTAGGATATGCCAATAAAGAGATTTGAATGTTAGTATATTCTAATATAATAATGTAGGCAAGTACCCACTCATTTCTTCACTCAATATAGAATTACTAAGCTCAGCTCTGCAATAGGTGCTAAGAATTNGATAGTTACAGCCCTGTCCTTGCAAGCTCTCTCATCAGGACCCATGCTAGGGGGTCCACCACAAGGCCAGCTGGGAGGCAGAAGCATCAGGTAGAGCTGGATGGGAATGAAAAAGAGGACCTGCCTTCAGAAACAAATCTCCCCATCAGTGGCTTCTCCATGCAGTCTTGCCATGAGCTAGCCAACTCAGGCACATTCCTGGAAAACGTCCACACTAGTAGATCCTCATCAACAGATAGGTCCCAACCATGGTAACGACAGGCATTGGTCAAATGTGGAGAAGCCGAAGTATATCCAGGTGCTCAGTACGTTTGCAGCAGATGTCACCTAAGAAGTTGAGAAATGGAAGGGAAGATTCTAAGGCCAGCAAGAGTTGCAAGAACAAGAAAAGATGTCTGGACTTAGCCACGCCAGCAAGGTCCTAGTTCTGAGAAGTCTGTGAACTCAGGCAGCAGAAGCAAGGACCCTAACGTCTTTCAGGGTCAAAGCCTAGAACAAGTTTTGAGGCTGAGAAGATGATCGATATGGAGTGTCTTCCTGTTCCATAGCCTTTGTCCATGTGCTCACTAGACTAGTTTCCCAGAACCAGAGCCTGGGGGAAAGAATTCATGTGTACATGACCTATGAAGAAATTCTCCCAAGAGGAGTCAGAGAGGAGAGGAAACAGACACCAGGAAAAGAAGAAAAAGGGCAACAAGGAAAAGAAAAGGGATGTTGGTCAAAGCTTCCAAATAAGGGCAGAAACTCTGCAAAGTGTCAGAGGCCCAGAGGGTAGCTTCAGCTAGTCGTNGAAATTTTCTGGAGTGTGGACTTTGTCTTGGAGTTTGTGGAGACTTGAAGCAAAATGGAGGTGGCAAGGGTCGCCGAATGACCCGACCCAAGGGAGCTCTTGTGGGACATGAGCTCCAGGCATTTCTAGCTCTTTCCACATGTGGCTAAANTCACCTCAGGACTGGCCTCTGACGACAATCTCGTGTGTAGGCTTGCCAGGGTAGACTACACAGAAATCAGTGGGGGAGCACACAGTCTGGAAAAGATTCTGAGAGCTCCAGGTGGAAAACCAGTCATGTCCACCTCACACCTGACCTCTAAATTAGGGGCTCGGTTGTCAGTAAAGAATAAATTAACGGCCAGGAAGTGGTGGCCCACGCCTTTAATCCCAGCACTCAGGAAGCAGAGACAGGCAGATCTCTATGAGTTTGAGGCCAGCCTGGTGTACAGAGTGAGTTCAAGGACAGGCTTCAGAGCTGCACAGAGAAACCCTGTCTCAAAAAAACAAACAAACGAAAGAATAAATTAACGGGATGTCAATTGACTAGCCCGTTATGAATATGCTACAGTCAATAGAAGAACCATTTACTTGCAACTTTCAATCTTATAGAGCTAAGGGGCTGGTGTACTCAGGGATTCTAGAAGANTTGGCTTTGAAATATGTAACAGTGAGCCAACAGGTACAGAGGCAAGTTGTTACCCATGCCAGCTGCTGGGGACGGTCACATTGATGCTCCATTGTCCTCAGAGCCCCTAGGAGTCCAGGTACACAGATCTCAGCACCACTGTTCTTTCTGCCTCTCTCCAATATTCCTGACCAGCAAGAAAGGCTTTAGAAACCTATCGTTTGGGTGAAATGCCAGGAAGGTTATAAAACCCTAAACATTTTAGTAGAATTGGTACAGAGTTTTCTCTAAATTAGATTCCAGTGGATTAGAAAAGAGGCAGTTGACTAATTCAGCTATTCTTCCTGTCTCTTGGACATCCACACTCCATTTGGACCTAGTTATGGGCACTGGCTGATCCCAGCCCTGTTCCCCAGACACTTGGTTCCCTTATCATTCCTTCCAGATGCAAGCCTTGAAGCAGGGTACTATTCCTGTCTCTTATACACATCTACACTGGCTGATCCCAGCCCTGTTCCCCAGACACTTGGTTCCCTTATCATTCCTTCCAGATGCAAGCCTTGAAGCAGGGTACTATTCTTATGTGCCACTTTCTCATACTGAANCAGAGGTCCTCATGTTAAAAATATGCCCTGTTATATCAGAGGCTGGAGAACTCTGTGACAGCAAAATTATAAGGGTGCATTGGCTTGTATGTAATTGTGAAGGCATCAGTAGTGGGGAGGGTCTAATCCTGACGAACCAGAGATAAAAGATTGTTAGATTCAATCAGACCGGGGCATACCTAGCTTGGGCAATAATTCCTCAGGAGTGCATTAGATTACAAGGGAGATGGAGACTCGCTGCATCTGAAATGGCCGAAAATTCTACTTATGAAGAAGACTAACACCGCAGTAGAAAGAGGAACTCACCGATGTTCAAATGTGTGAAAACACTCATTGAAAAGCATCCCTTGGAGGGGGCCAGTGAGACACATAAGCAAACAACACACAGTTATCATAGAAAAAAAAACTTTTAAAAAAATCCCTTGGAACTTTATCAGTTTTTCTTTTCACATAGCATCGGGGATGTACAATACTTTCTTTTACCATAAAAATCATCATTTAGACACAGCTTTGATCCCTTAACTTCAGCACAGAAGAGTCTGAATTGTTCCAGGAGAACTCAACTCACCAATGACTACAAATGATATTCTCGAACTTATTAATGGTGCCAGACACCAGGGTCCTAATCCCTGTGGTCGGCAACGCTACTTCTCAAAAAAGATTACAGCCATGGTACAAACGTCTTTTAAAGGCNTATAGTCACAGAGGCAAATTTGCTTTACCTGTTTTTATAGCCANTGATGCACTGAAACATTTTCGATAAATCATTTCCATCAGACCTTTGGCTTCAGATTGGTGAACAGTTTGTTTAGTACAGAGACATTACATATTATAGATCTCCTGAAGGATGTATGTAATACTGCCTAAGACATAGCCTGATAGAATGAAAATTTTTTAAAAAAATCAAATTTCAGCCTAACAACTAAATTACAGAAAATGTAATGATAGAAAGAACCTGCTGGTTCTGCCTATCTCACCATGTGGTGGAAGTACCATATAATAAAATGCTAATAGATATCTTTGCACAACTTCATTTTCTGTACCTTTACCCTGATCTCCTAAAATTGGTCATGGTAGGAGTGTCTACACCACAGACAATAATGTGAAACTAACTAGAGATTTTTAAATCCAGAAAAATCAGTGGTTGATCCATTACNAGTCCCCTGTCCTGGCCAATTCTTCAAACTACCCATGGTCAGCATTACCCAGCACAAGGCAAGCATGCCAGACAGGAAGCTGAAGAAAGAGGTGGCAGTTTGAGCTAACTGCTGTTAAAANNTCTTACTGTGAGATTTTCAGCTACCCCAGTAAGAGAATCCCTCCCAGAACTACAGGGCCAGGTTAAGGGTCTTGAAACATAATCTTCCTTAGCTTTTGACTGGCTTGGCTGGTCCTTTCAGATCATTCAAATCTTGTACAAATGGCACTAGAGAGGTTGTCCATGACCTTTATCTCTAATGACTGTCATGGCCATTATCTACCTCTTCCACTAGTTTTCTTCAGAATGCTTATCACTGCCAACCATATAAGCTCTGTGAACAAAGTCTTGTTTTGTTTGCTTCAATGTAGCATTCTAGCACTAAACATGGTGCNTCATCAAAGACTACAAGGTGAGTGAATTAAACACCGTATGCAATGCCATGGAAAGTTATCCGTAAATTATTACTAGGTAGCAAAAAAAAAAAATGTCATAGGAAGATAAATGGTTGGTACTCATTATTCATCGATTCCAAAATTATGAATTCACCTGNTCATTGATATGTATTTGTAACCCCAAAACAATGAGAAAAATGATGCTTTCTGAACCATTCACAGAGGTGAACGCTCCTAGCTGGGGCTGATGAACAAGATGGTATTCAGACTTCTTACTTCAGTTCTCATACCGTAATCAAGAACTTTTCCATCTTCTGTATTGGCTCGTGCACTTGTATTTGGTGTTGCAGCTGTAAACACTCCCAAAAAACACAATGGAGAAGTTCTGTGCAGGGTTCTTCAATGCAAGACATCTGCAACGTGCCTCCCAAAGGAAAAGTATGCACTAGGTTAACTTCCTTCAAGGTTGAGTTATAGAGCTACGGTTGACTCCAATGTAAGTGAGTTAACAATGCATATTGAAGCGTGTGTCGTGCAGCAACACACAAAGAATAACGTTATATATTGGTTGGTGAAAATGATAGCCAGCAAAAAAGAACCAACTCAGAAAAATAAAATAATTAAGAGGAGGGGCTGGAAGCCAATCAGACTGCCTATTTGTACTGAGGAGAAAATAACTGGACTTGGAACAAAGGTATTTGTTTTGAGTTTGATTTTTTTTTCAGCACACTACATGTAAACAACTAGGTTTTTTAAAAAAGTATCTCACTCAACCTTCCCAGAGATACTGGCCCTTTAAGAAGAAGTGGCTTTTCTTATCTTCCAAGAAGAAATACATTCCCCAGCCAGTTTAAATATTCTTTATAAAATATTCTTTATAAAATTCTTTCTACTATTTACAAAAGCAGGTGGTTTTTACATGCAACACTGGGTATTGGTAAATACAAGGGTTGTTGCTAATATATTCCAGGCATTAAAAACCTTAGGGCATGTACAGGTAGATGGAAAAACAGATTTTTTTAATTAATTTATTTTTATTTTATTTACATTGTGTTTTGCCTGCATGTATATCTGTGTGAGGGTATCGGATCTTGAGTTATAAACAGATGTGGGCTGCCATGTGGGTGCTGGGAATTGAACCCGGATCCTCTGGAATTGCTCTTAACCGCTGAACCATCTCTCCGGCCCAGAAAAACAGGATTTTGCCAGTCAATCCTAGTATAATGTGTGAGAGGCAAAGACTGTTTGCAGAGTTAAAATCATGATTCTTATTTCTTGACCTAAAAGCCATGAAGTAGGAATTTGGGTGACTTTTCCCCTTTCCCAGATGATAGCAGCAATACAGAAGAACCCCAGCTAGGCTGTGCAGTCAGCAAGAGTTGAATACTATTCTCTCCACATCCTTACCCGACCCCAGCCTCATGAGTCCTTTTAACCAGGGGTCTCCAATGAAATGTTATTCTCAAAAAGGGGGCTGTATGTAAACACGTGAACTCGGACTCCCATGTAACCCAAACATAAGAAAACTGAGTCAGTTAAATGAGCCATCTTGGGGCCTTCCCTGCCTCCCCCAGAACAAAAAGAGAAGTTGGAGGGTAGGTGTTTGTGAGAGGCTGCTGTAGTGTAGTGTGATGGTGGCCCTAGTGACATAAACATGCCCAGCACACGGTGCAATCATCAATGACAAGAAGCTGTAGCTCAGAATCTGGAGTAGGAGCCTTCTCATTGGATATTATCCTCTAAAAGCACAACAGAGACCATGCATTGTACTGGCTGGTCAGCAGACGCGAAAGCGCACTTCGTTTCTTTCCCAGATACATTTTTGCTTCCTTAAATGAAGGAATTTCTCATTAAAAAAAAAGTTTCCAGGCCATTTATCAATCTTTCAGTAGGAGCATTTGTATTACTGGCTAAGAATAAAATGTAAGCAGTTCAGGGGTTAAAAAAAAAATCACCATGCAAGCTAAATCTTACACCAAGCCTGAAGCCAATCTCATTGAATTTTAAGTAAGATTGTGAGTCCTTCCTTCCTTCTCCCCAGCTCAAATATATTTTACTAAATGTAGAACTCATTTTTTTCACTATATATTTAAAAACTCATTAATATTCATTATGGCTTACAGATGGACCAAAGATGGGCTTCTCCTGAGACTTCNTTCANATTAATTCTTAGTCCTTGAGAGGAAAAGGTGGACCTGGATTAACCTCTGGCCTTGACCATTCTTAGGGCAGGTAAATCCTAAAGTATCACTGATATTCAGCAAAATAAATACATTTTAGGAGCCTAGAGTTAACTTTCNTTAATAATCTTATAATGAATTTTCTTCCTAGGAGCATTTGCCTGAGGAATTTGTAACCTGTTATTGGAATATAGTAAATTCTATGCTTTGAAAAGACCACTTGGCTGAGCATAGTTTCTCAATTTATAAATGCATCTATTTGCCTTTCTGAAAAAGATGGTCTTAGTTTCTGTAGGATTTGGGTCAGCTATTCCTAACATTTCTCTTTCGGCCAAGAATATGNTGGCTATAGCATCTTTTTCCTCCTCTGTTNCCATTGGTACTAAGGTCAGGTTGGTGGCTATACTGTGAGCCTGAAGAGCTTACTTGGAACTATGTCATTATCCTTCACAATGTACNGAAATACAATTGGCCTCTGGAAAGCATCATCTTCGTCAGAAGAGAAGAGAAGTAGGTGCATCTTTATTACATCCTCTGGACAAACAGAAACAGTCCTTTTGAACTCTCAGTGAAGGGAAGGCACTCTCATGGTCATGAGATATGAGGACCTTGGAATTATGCTCTAAAACAACCTCCAAGAGTGAAAAACGGGGAGGGGGGGATGTGTCCCCAGGTTAGTCTTGAGTCAGTAGGTCTCACACTGGAGTAGACATTTAACCCACAGAAGAAAAGACCTGTAAGAAGCCACCATCCTGTAATCTTGCGTGACTCTGTCTTGGTCCTACCTACTATGAAGCCAGTCTCTAATGCTACGTTCCTACCTNTGACTTCATCTCCCTTCCATGAACAGATGACACCTGATTCACACAGTCATACCTTCTCACTCTTTTTCTCATGATATTAGCTAGAAAAGCTTCAACCAGAAGTCTTAGCATCTCAAAATCAAATCGAAAGGAGTCCTTGACTTTGTTCATTCCTTTTCTATGTTCATTTCTTCTCNTCACGTTTAACATCTGCCACTCATCTTCACTCTAGCATTAGAATTTACAGCAGTTAAATTTACAACAGGGCCAGTTGTTCCTCAGTTCTCCACATCAGTTGTTGCCTTGATGCCCTGCCTTTCTCAGTAGTGTTATCTTCAGCCATCAGTTNTGCCATGTCTCTTCTCTGGCCCTCTGTCCACAGAACCTTGTCAATTCTTTCTCAGTCTGTTGCTCACAGTTGACATCCCAAGCACGCCCGCCTTACTACATATTTTTATAGACAAGTAATTCTTAATTTCCCTGCCCTTAGCCTTTCATTCCCATCATCTTTTTAGTCCCTCAATGCATCATGCATACATTGTTATTTTACTGCAAGCCATTTTTAGTTTTTGACCTTTGGTCCAACTTTCTCCAGACATCTCCACCCCCAACTGAATGAGTACCTGTGTAGCCATTCTAGGTGCCAAGCCAATTTCTTTATTATTATTTTTATTTTTGCTATGCATTACTTTTAATCTTCACTATAGCTCTAACACCCGAGTTTGGTTATTCCCATTTTACAAGGGAAATGGAGAGTTAAAATGAACAGCTTTTCCGGTGACAGTCAGAATTCTTATCAATTTGACTCCTAACCCATGCTTCTCCTGACAGTGAAGGCCCTCCACATCCCAGTGAGCTTCCTAAACTCTTCTAATCTCTGATTTTTATTTTATTTTATTTATGTTTATTATTACTATTATTTTATTTATTTATTTATTTTGGTTTTTCGAGGCAGGGTTTCTCTGTGTGGCCTTGGCTGTCCTGGAACTCACTCTGTAGCCCAGGCTGGCCTTGAACTCACAGAGATCCACCTACCTCTGCCTCCTGAGTGCTAGGATTAAAGGTGTGCACTACCACCACCACTCATTTCCAACCTCTGATTTTAATACAACGTGTGGTCCACCTGATCTACCACACCACCACAAGCCTTGTGCTTTGGCAGATGCCACTTGAGATCACAAGCTTACCACTCAGGCATGCCAGCATGTCCTTATCCCCCCTCCACTTCCATTTTCTGAAAAATACTAACAGCACTCATCTCAGACAAGTGCTGAGAACAGGGTGATGTTTCTTCCCACTGGCTTAGTCTTCCACTATCATTTCCCTCTTGTTTCAACTTAGGAAGATGCAACACCACGCCAGCAATGACCTTTTAGTGATTAATTTCATCTCAACAAAATATTTTCTATGGCAAAGTGCCCTAATTTCATATGCATATTCTCGCGGATATATTGAGAATGTTTCATAATGTCTTACCCTTGGATATATATATTACATCACCTTCTGTTATTCTTCCTTGTGTAAGTTTTCTCAAAACAATTATGAATTTCCATAGGAAGCATTAGTTCTCACCGNCCTCACTACCAGAATACATTACTGTNCTGAACACAAAAATATTTTGCCTTCAAGCTGAGAACCTTAGATTTACATTTCACCAATTACTAATTAACCATAATGTCAGTTACCTTGGTCAAATTCCTCTTCTGTGTGCTAACCACCTCTAGCCGAGGCCCGCTGCCTGCACCTACAGTCATTGGCTCACTTATGTGTGACCACTAAAAGAAGTTCAAGAAAACCTGGTGTTGCTGGAGCAAGAAAATAGGAGTAGACACAGAAGAAGACTAAACCCCAAAGAACAGAGCCAATGACACATAGATAGCCCTGTTTTCTTTGTCTTTTTCTGAAACTGAGTAGAAGAGTGAGAACATACCTTCTGGATCTGAATTACGGAGGTCTGAATCCACGCCTCCTACCTGTGGCTGAGAGTTTAATATCCTTCCTCTATGCCTCGCTTTCCTTAATTGTTCAATGGGAATAATAATAATAATAATAATAATAATAATAATAATAATAATAATAATAATAATGGTTGGTATCATTGGATCTGGTTCCCCCAGGAACAAGTTTCTCAGAGAGAGAGGAATTTGTGTAAGAAGATGTGTTCTCAGCAAAGACACCAGAGTGCAGTGAGAGAGGAACACGGAAAAGTGAAGATGAAGTGTGACGCCTTTGCATGGTGAAGGCTACAGGTGACCTCAAAGAGCTCCAAGCCACGGCTATGAGCAGATACACGCCGTCCCTGGAGCCAGGCAAGNCCTNGAAAGGGGTGNAACCNGGAACACACAGCTCCTTGTCGCCAAGAGCAGAGTCTAGGGAGGGACTTAACTATGAGTTCACAGCAGACAAGGGAATTCCAGTAGGCA
This sequence comes from Neotoma lepida, assembly GCA_001675575.1. Taxonomy (NCBI): domain Eukaryota; kingdom Metazoa; phylum Chordata; class Mammalia; order Rodentia; family Cricetidae; genus Neotoma; species Neotoma lepida. The sequence goes on from LZPO01008083.1 coordinate 11,381, forward strand.
AGGGAATGGACACTTTCATCCTGTAAGGGGATATCTAGGTGGCACCTTGGAGCATGCATTACAGTTGATTTAAGAACTAAGTGAATAAATTCATATGAGTTGCTTAGACTGCACTGTGTATATTTTAACTCAAGATAAGTGTCAGCCATCATAAGAGTTTCATTACCTAGAAGGTCTCTTTATTTTACCTGAGGGCTTCCAGGCTGTGATGTGAAAACCAGGATGGCAGCATGTCATTCTATTTCAGTATCTGACATAGCTAAACTCTGTAAATATTTATGCATTTATTGGGTTATTCATGTTTGCTTCTCTGAGAGTTAAATAAACCTTACAATTGCTGTGGAATAATCCTTCTGTACACTGTGAAAATGTGTTGCTCTCATTGTTAATAAAAAGCTGATTGGCCAATAGAAAGGCAGGATTTTTGGACCAGAGTGGATGCTGGGAAGAAGCAGGGAAGAGTCACAGGAGTAGCCAGCCAGCCACGTAGAGGAAACAGGAGGTGCAAGACGAAAGAGAGGTAATGCCACGTGTCAGAATGTGGATTAATATAAATGGGTTCATTTAAGTTGTAAAAGCTAGTTAGTAATAAGCCTGAGCTATCAGCCAAGCATGTATAATTAATATTAAGTTTCAGTGTGGTTAATTTGGAAACGGCTGACAGGACAGAACTGATTGGTGATCTAGACAGAAAACCCTGCCTACATAGCATTTTATCTTTTCAAGGATTTATTTCCATACTATCCACAGCTTTAAACAAATAGAAGAGAACAATGTCTTCCTGACTAAACATGGCCATCACTAAACACAACTGCTGGTGACTTTACTAATATACACCATTGTAAAGAAAATGAAATTTTTTAAAATGAGAACAAGCAGAGACAAGTANTTAGATACCACCAGGACTAGAACCAGGGAAATCTCTTGTGGTGATATTTGGTTGTATTCTAATAAAATTTATCTGAAGATCAGAGGACAGAGCTAGCCACAGAGTTAGCCACACAGGTCAGGCAGTGGTGGCACACCCCTTTAATCCCAGCACTTGAGATCTCATGCCTTTGCTACCAGTATTTGGGAAGTACACATGTCATTGATCCCAGCACTAAGAAGGCTGAGGTAGGAAGTGATATGGCTGGGCAGAGAAGGCAGAGGAGACAGGAACTGAAGGCCCTTTTGGCTGAGGACTCAGGGGCATTCAGTCTGAGGATGCCTGGAAACAGGACCTTTTTTTTTTGGCTGAGGAGTTGACGAGGTGAGAAGTGGCTGTGGCTTGCTTCCTCTGATCTTTCAGCATTTACCCCAATATCTGGTTCTGGGTTTTTATTATAAGACCATTTAGGATTCATATAACAATCTCTGACTGCAATACATCCTTCCTATGTATTTTGAGATGTCTCTCTCCTCTTTGTAATATCCCAAGCTCTAGCTACCCAGGAACCAAAGCCAGAGGACTCTGAGGCTATACAAGATCTGATTTATACATATAGCTCCCCAGCTTATGTCTTCTTGGTTCAAAGGACGCAAAATTTCACTTAGGATCAGTGAATTTAAGAACTGTAATATAGTGACTATAGTTAATTACAACATATTATATCCTTCAAAATCACTTCTTAAAAGTACACTCTTAAATGTACTCACCATGGACAGTAAGCACCTTACTTAACACATAAAGTTCATTATCTTGGCTTAGATATATATGTGTATCTGAAAGCATGTTACAGATGATAAATCTGTACAGTTTTGGTCAATTAAAAGTACATAAAACTAGAAAAATTAATATTTTATTTCTCTCACTATACATATCACTTTTGCTCAAAATGTTGTTATACCACGAATAACAATGTGAGTTCATTTAATGGTGTTGATGAATAAATGCCATTTTCTAGCCTGAATTTTTCCTTTCTTTCTTTCTTTCTTTCTTTCTTTCTTTCTTTCTTTCTTTCTTTCTTTCTTTCTTTCCTTTCTTTCTTTCTTTCTTTCTTTCTTTCTTTCTTTCTTTCTTTCTTTCTTTTTCTTTCTTTCTTCCTTATGTTTTTGTAATAGAGTTTCTCTGTGTAGCGCTGACTGCCTTGACATGCTCTGTGGACCGGGTTCTGCCTGCCTCTGCCTGGACTGCTGTGATTAAAGGTGTACACCACTACTGCCCAGCCATATCCTGAATTTTTTTATCACAGCCCAATAAATATATAAATATTATTATATATGTCATGCTAAGAAAACATTCCTATCCCCAATCTCTAGACCACTTCATTCTTCCTAATTTCTATATGCCTTTTACTTCCTGAGGGCATAAGAGACCACGCTCACAAATCCATGCTAGGTGCCAGAACCAAGCTGAACCAAGTATATAAATTCTCTGTTCACATGTAGCTTGCACTCTGCTAGGAAAGATAATCCACAGAAGAGAAATCTGTATTCTGATAAGTGAAGGAGAAATAAACAGCATATTGCATAATTATTTCAGCAGTCGTTGTTTCCAGCTGTACGAGCAGAAACTGAACAAGAAACTCTAGGACAGGAAACATGTTCAAGCTCAGATCCAAAGGGAGGCAGGAGTTTGCCAATAAGACCGATGGAAATCTAGACACAGGGAAAACCAAGGGGAAGCAGAGGGGATCTTCAGCATTAGCAGGGGCAGATGGACAGGGTCATTGCAATTTCCAAGATCAAAATTCAGAGATCAGCTTAATGGGACCCTTAACAGGAAGATGTTTTGGGGTGTTGGTTTGTTTGGTCCATTCTACAAAGTGCTCACCTCAGAAGCATGAGGACAGAAGTTGCATTCCCAGAACCCACGTAAAGATGGAGTATGTGATGATCTGCACTTTTAATCCCTGGGGCTCATTGGTCAGCCCATCTAGCCAAATTATTGCTCCAGACCAATGAGAGATTCTATCTCAAAAGAGATGGACAGCATTCCTGAGGATGACACTGGAGGAAATTGTCTTCTGGCCTTGCTCATTCGCATGTACACTTGCATCCTCATATATGTCCATGCACATACACACAAATACACATGAATGCATCACATGCACTTTTACACACACACACACACACACACACACACACACACACACACACACGAATAAAAGTAACAATAAAATATAGTTTTTTGGCTTGCCACTAAAATTTTACTTTACTTATTCTACTAAAAATCAATCACCGTGATAGATATTAAAAATCCAGGGTGAGCCAGACAATGCTAGTTCTCTAGTAGATTTAAGTTCAGCAGAAGGGGAAGATTGGCAGACATTACACATAGGAAGGGCAAGTGTTGGGAAGAAGCTAAGACAAAGAAATAAGACAACCCCAGAAGGCCATTAACTTCAAAGAAGGCCTCCTGCTGGAAGTTAACATCTAATTGGAGATGGCTCTGAGGTCTGAAGTACAATAGAAGACAAACAAAGAGCTATTGGAACTGTTGATGGGAGNGGATTATCCTGCCTACAGATGTGGAGAGATCTAGAAGGTAGCTATGACCCAGAAGAGGGGTCCTGAGGGGGTCAGAGTATGAGGAAAACATTTGAAGGGGACAGAGAGCATGTGATCCTTTAAGCCTTAAAACATTTTTTCTGGTAGAATTATATTTAAAATTAGATTAATAGATCAAGAAACGTTTGTACTGCTTTCATTGCAAATCCAAGTTTTTTTAGTATTTCTTCTTCTCCTTCTTTTCCTCCTCCTTCTCTTTTTTCTTTTCATGTAGTGTCAGGAATTGAAGCAGCGACCTCATACATGCTAGGCAAGTACCCTCCTAGGGGTCTATATCCTCAGCCCTGTCAGTATTTTTTTTTATTTGACAATATTTTGCAACTCATTATTTTTCTCTACTTGACAAAAATGGTTTCCTGTTTAATTTACTCCATGCTCCCGTTTCAATCAAACTTCACAAATTTAGCAGATCTCATTCTCCAAGTCACCAAAAGGCTGGTATCCCCTGAGGACCTTATCAGAGATACCCCATGCATTTTAAAGTAATACCGGCACTGAGGAGGGAATAAGACACTAAAGATGGAAGCCGCACAATCTCAATGCTTCCTGGGTATGGTAGCTTTGACAGTATGTTTTTCACAATGTCTCAGAATTCTAGGAGAAGGAATTCATTGGAGTTTGGTTTGTTATCTCTTTAGACATGTCCCGCAGTACCAGCTCTTCCTTAATTAGATAAACTATTGAACGGAGAAGTTTTATTTCCCTCCCTTTGGGGAACTTGAATGATTTGACATAATCTTTCTAAAGGTTCCCACAAGACATATCACCAGCTCCACACAGCATCCTTCGGCCCTAAGATTTGTATTCAAATTCTGATTCCGCCATGTAAATCCCAGGTAAGAAGAGTAAGAAGCCTGAAGGCGATGAGGTAGAACACCAGACAGGAAGCAAGGGCTCACAAAAGGACAAGAGTTTACTGCAGAAAACAGTCCAGAGAAGAGACTGCCGAGGACCTTGAACACCTTCTCAAGTAGGTTATAAGGGTTTCTACAAACAGGAAGGTCTTAACAGCTATTTCATTGCAATGTTNGCCACATTTCACAATGATCGAGTATTTCTGGGATTCAAAACACATTGCATTTTTTTTTAAGTAAGTAATTCAGTTCAATTCCAAACACAGTTTCAAATACACTGATATATCCTACAAATACTACCCAGAGGACTTATGCCACAAGCAAGTCATTCCCTTGAAGAATTAGATTTACCTTCACACTGGTTCATCAACATACAAAATAAGACAAAGGGACACACATGGCTTTGATGTACACTCTGCATGCAAGGAAAGTGCTAGAAAAAAATTCTAATGCCCGACTTTACATAGTCCATCCCACACTTCATCCTGTGGATTCAGCCTGCTTCCTGGTTGTATCGTGGTGGCCCATTAATTTAAACAGAGTCATCTTTACTCATAAAACAAACAAAGAGAGGTTTGTTGGGTGTTTATTCTTGATAATGGGTGTCATTTTTTTTATCTTAAAAACAGGTAATAGAATCGGGTTAAAAAAAAAAAAACCTGTTAGTTTTGGAGCCATTTATTATATTGCAGTGTGATTTCATTTATATAAGGTATTAATAAGCTTCCTCCTGCTGATAGTAAGATGTGAGCCGCACCTGCGTATGTACTGCAAACAGTACAGAAGCCATTGGCCTCCACCAGGGAGTTATCTAATATTTACTTGAAAAACAATTTTTATCTAGATTTGTGCTTCGGCTCATCCTTTCCGTAGACCTAAGCAAGCAGGGAGGGTCTGAGGCAGAAGTTATTACACACACAGCAGCTTCTCAGCACTGCACTTGCCTTGATTGTGCTCTTCCAACCCCTGTAAGATGTTCTTGGGGTCCCTGGACAATCTATGAGCTCTGCCACTACTCACCACGGCACAGCGGTGGCCTTCAAACGGAGTCACTCAGTGAAACCCAAGCATGACAATGGGAAATGGTGGATTCACTCTCCAGCTGGTGTTCTCCAATGCTTTTCCCAAGGCTGGTATCTTTTCCCCTCAATTCCCTAAATCCCTTCTACAGAAATCCAAATGCTTCAGGGTTCAACAGTTGCATGGTGAGCACTGACAGGCACATGCTACTTTCTGCAGGTGATACGTGCAAATACAGGGCGGGAGCTAAGAGATTTCTGCAACTCAGACAACATCCATTAAGTCTTGCTTTCCTCTACTCACTAAGTGCCACAATAGCACTGGCCGCTCTCCTGTCACACAATGAGAAAGAAAGTAACGGATGCTATGAAACTATTGAGTGTAAAGGGCCAAACTGGAAGCAAGACATGAAAACTCAATATTTATAAGTGAGAGAAGATGTTTGTAAGAACTAAAGTGATCTGTCTAATATTAAGTCAACAAATAGTGCCCTCGTGTCTAGGTCCAGCCTCCCTCTGCCTGAATTGTGTATTTTTTACAGTGTGAGGTGCAGGAGTACAGGGGCCATACTTGCGTCATTTGTCAAGGCATATCCAGTGTGTAGCATAATACCTACCACTCAGTGCAAAGAAAATAAAGAAAAAAATCGAATAGTTGAATCCCGAATCTAACTCCGATTTTGTCTTGTTTTGTTTGTTTTCTGTTCAGTTTATACAGCTGGAAAAGGGACTGTAGTAGAGAAAAATAGACAAAGGAGTCAGTAGCAGACTCGTGGGGGGTCTCTTATGATTTCCTACAGAAAGGATGAAGTTGGTTAGAAATNCCAAAAACTTAAACTGAAAATAGCATCGAGGCAAAAATATCCAGTCTCAAAGTGTGACTCTTTAAAGTCAACACGGCTTTAAAAAGTTATGGTGGTGTGAGTATGACAGAGACACAGAGGTCCAGGACTGAGCACCTAAAATACTCTTGTCCCCACTAAGCCCAGAGTGTGAGCTGCAGGTACTTCCCAGACATGGCAATAAACCCCTCACCCACATCCTCTTTCCTGGAGCTTTTGGCCTCCTTGAGGCCTTGGCTCTGAAAGCCACTCCCACAGGGAGGACTTGGAATCTAATCTGGATTCTCTCAGCTGTCCTTCAAAGCCCAGTTTACAGCAAGTCCCATTGCAGGATGCATGGAGAAGCAGTGAAGGTTAAAGCTGTCTCATGAGCTTCCTTCAGTGTCACGGGTTCTCTGCCAACCCTGGCCCTGACACTGTGGATGTGCCACATTGATGAGTCTCCTCATGGCTACCCTTGTGTAGCACTGNGGCGTTAATCCCAGGGCCTTGCGCAGTCTCAGCAAGTGTTCTACCAGTGAATACAAACACGGGCCTTGATTGTTTGAGGCAGGGTCTTATCATGTAGCAACTTCAGTCTTGAACCCACTATGCTGCCCAGGCTGGCCTTGAACCCAAGAGCCTCCTGCTTCCACTTTCCCAATGCTGAGCCATATAAATCTTTTTATAGCCCATAATAATCTCTTCTGTGCTTAGATGATTCAGCCACTTAAATACTAGTCTACCTCAAATGTCTATTTTCTGGTTCAGTATCTTTGCTGGCTTTCATTCTAAGACATACCAATTTCACGTCTTAAAGGCTCATTAAAAGCAAAATTTCCTAATCTTGAGTGAACACAGACAATCCTTATTGTGTGTAGATTCAGTGTATAGGTTTCACTACTCACTGAAGTTGATTTGTTGCCCCAAATCAAGGCTCTTGGCTGTTTGAGTCACTTTCAGACATGTCCAGAGAGGTGAGACTGTTCAGTTGTCAGTTGGTAGCACACGTTCTTAGGAAGTAAAGCCAAGTATTGTTCTTTAGACAAGGCCACCGGTCTGTGATTTCAAGATAACTTGTAAATGCACCTACTCGATAAAATTTATTTATAGATCCAAAATAAATAAGTACTCTAGTTCTTTTGCAGTCAAATTGGTGGACACATAGAGAAAGAAACATAGTAGGTAAGTTTCTTTTGGGTACAAGCCATGGCGCCACTGTATGTGACATCAGTGCTCATGAATCAACAATATGTATTGAATAAGGTGTCATCAAAGAGAAGCACACTAAGACAGGATATTTTTTTGCGTGTNCATTATTGTTTTGCCTGAATGAAAGTGTTGGTACCCTGAAACTGGAGTTACAGACAGTGGGGAGCTGTCATGTGGCTGCTGGGAATTGAACCCAGGTCCTGTGGAAGAACAGCCAGTGCTCTTAACCACTGAGCCATCTCTCCAGCCCCAAGACAGGCTTTTCTGTGCACCGATCAGTTGATTGAAAATGCTGTGACCAGAAGGTCAAAGGAACCTAAACTTGTATTTCCCCTAGGAACTGTTTCATATTCCCTAATTCAGAGGCNACTTTATAGAAATAACTACTATTCTAAATGAACTGTAATTATTTTTGATTCCTGTTTAAATCCCTACCAGTAGCCTGGAGCTCAGGTAATACCCTAGAAGGTATCTTCAGCTTCCACACCTAATCCCCTCAGCCTAAAGAAACAAGCACTCCCTTCTCCCATTTTCCCCACCTTGATCAGTTCTCAGCCATTTTACGCCAAAATAACCACCAGGAGCTCCCTGCTGCTCCCCGTAGTTTCCTCTTATCCCTCAAGAGTTCATTTTCAGCCTACGTGAGCGGCTGGTGACTCTATCTTCTTAGCTTTACCTGGGTCATCTCACCACGTCTGAATCCGCACCCAAGCTCCAGATTTACCAGGGGAGAGCTTGATCCTCCTGGAATGGCTATTGGAGTTCCTGGCATTTGTCAAACTTCCCTCCCCTGAGCCTTTGCAAACTCGCATCTCCTTGTGTACTATGTGTTTTCTTACATTTCTAAATTGGTGAATACCTAGTCTATCTTTCGAAACACATGTAAACTCACACCACAAAACGAAGCTTCNCCGATTAAGAACATGAAAAGACAGGAGCTCCTTGTTCAGGGCTCCCCAGTCTCCCTGATCCTGTTCAGGAGTAACTCTATATTTTNCCTTATCTTTGCCTTACTAGACTAAGCTCCTTAGAAATAAGNGTGATGTTTTGTTCTCCCAAGAAGTTTTCAGTACCGGCTAGCANATGTGATTCAATAGATAGCAATGAAAGAATGAATGAGTGAATGAATAAATCATATCATTTCTTCAGACATCGATCTGACTTATNCTCCCATATGAAATGAATCTCATTTTTGGCCCCAGCTTGATACTTGCTTAAAGTCATTATAATTTAGGAACTATCACCCACAGAGAACTGTTACCAGCGAAAACTTTATCACTAGGCAGTAACTGTCATAAAGGCAAACCCAACAGTATTTTTGTAGCCTTTTTGTCTCATTTTGCTCTGCTTT